>JAHKKF010513551.1:13207-30887 GCA_019740295.1 Labeo calbasu
AAAAAAAGTTCTAAAAACAATTACAATTTGTGAGAACTCCAAGGAATCTTGGTAGAACCCAGACTCTAGAGCTTTTAAAGTTCAAATACAAACTTTTAAATATTAAAAGGCTCAAGCACCAAGTATAAATGCAATACTGAATACATCTAGAGAACCCTATATTTTGAAACACTGTTTTAGATAAAACTGTTCTTTACTGAACTTGAGGAACTGCAGAAAACCATAGTCTAGGTGTTTTCTGAACCTAAATACCATGAAAAACCATTAAAGAACCTAAATTGGTAAAAGTGTGTAGTAATTTTTACAAAAAAAATTAAAGGAACTTCAGCCAGGCCAAGTTCTAATTATTAAAGGGATAGTTCACCCAAAAATTTAAATTCTGTCATTAATTACACATCCCCATATCGTTCTAGTAAGACTTTCATCTTAAGAACACAAAATAAGATATTTTTTAATAAATCCAAGAGCTTTCTGACGTCTATAGACAGGAACACAACTACCACGTTCAAGGCCCAGAAAGGTAGTAAGAACATTGTTAAAATAATCCATGTCACAACTATGGTTCAACTGTAATTTTATAAAGCACGAAAGAGAAGAAATTGTTAAATAAAGTTGTTATTTTTTTATTTCTTTGCACACAAAAAGTACTGTCATAGCTTTATGTCATAGCTTTACGACATAGCGGTTGAACCATGTTTTTTAACGATGTCCCTGCTACCTAAAACTATTTGTGTCCCGAAGACGAACTAAAGTCTTACGGGATTGGAACAACATGAGGGTGAGTAATTAATGACAGAATTTTAATTTTTGGGTGAACTATCCCTTGAATGTCAATATACATTCCAAACAAACTGATTTCCATACAGAAAAAAAAAACAAAGAATCTTTATAGAACTTTGACGTTCTACAATCCTAAAAACATCTCCAAAGAACCTTTCAGTGAACAATTTGTTTTCTTAATGTGAAGAACATTTTAAACATCTGAAGAACCGTTTTGCACTATAAAAGGCCTTTTGTGCAATAAGTTTTCATGGATGTTAAAGGTTCTAAATGGAACCATCGATTGCCCTTTGATTCAAGACACCAAAACCACAAACATGCTTCTTGATAAGACAAGGATGCAATGATAACACACAAAACCCTTAACATCATCACAGAAATTAATCAAACCTCTAAAAAACGGAAACACAGTCATTAATATTCCGGATGTTCATTCAGATTTCGCATTCAAGAGGCTGTAGTGATTGTATTACGAATTAGAGAGGGTCAGTCTGTCTTTATTAGTGGGCGTGCTTGGGTCACAGACACATGAATATCAAAGTACGAACTGTGTGCGTGCTTTTCCTGTATCTCAGAACCCTTCCCCGTCTACATCTCACCTGCTCTTTCATGCTTTGTATCTGGCAGTCTCTATCTGATCTCAATATGAAATGGATATACCATTGACCAGCCTACCATGCGCCTATAGCTGTCACTATGCACCTGCTGGCAATATTGGATTGTGTGTGTTCAGTAGAACAGCACAGAAAGAGTCCCGCAGGCAAACGTGCTGGGGTGGAAGCGTGGGCATAAGTTCTCGTTTCATTTAAACACACCGGCTCTCGTAAAGGTGCGCCTTTAAACAAGAAGCCGTGTGACTCACTCCTAGCACCTGTGGATGTGGCTAAAAAAAGCCACAGATAAATTAAAACCATGCAAACAAGGCTGCAAATAAAGAAGTCACATACTCAGCATAATCAGCAATTTTAGTAATTCAATTATTCAGCAGTTTTTATACGATTGATAATTAAATAAAAATAAATAGATGTGAGATATACTTAATATTACAGTTAAATAACTAAATTAAAATAATTTAAAAAAAAAAAAAAAAAAAACATATTACAAACTATAGCGTTATGTAGTCGAAAAATTTCCCCCTCACATAAAGGTTTGCTTTTAACCAAGCAGCCGCGTGACTCACTCCTGGCACCTGTGGATGTGTCTAAAAAAGGCCGCAGATAAATCAAAAGCCTGCAAACCAGGCTGCAAATAATGAAGTCACATACTCAGCATTGCCATATGGGGCAAATAGGCTTTGGCAGTGAGGGGTCAATTCATCATCTTTAAATTCTTCCACAGTGGGTTAACCCAAGACTCAGCTTCCCATCCAACCCGTCATTAAATCTGCTGCAAGTGCAGGGTAAAGCCAGTGTGAATTTGAAATAGACCCAGTTTACCTTAGTACATATTCCATGTCTTATTGCACAAGATTTAATGCATTAATCGAAATAACTTGCCCCACCTCTAGAACAACTTTCCCTTTTGAGTGACATCACTAAGAACTACTATTTCTCAACTCCACCCCCTTTTTTACAATTCAGTCAATTTCCATTGGATAAACCAAAGCCTCACCCTTAAAGCAGTTTTTTTTTTTTTTTTTTTTCACAAGCTGAGGTAAATACTGATTTGTAGAATGTGCATCAAAATAATACAATATAACACAACATGAAAAACAATCAGTGCGAAAAAATAAGAAACCGTTATTTCAATAAAAATAAATTTCAATTCAATTTTAAAAATTAAATGTAAAGAGTCACACAGATAATTCTGTAAAATCAGTTTATGTTTTCCACTGTGAATAAGATGGCTTGTTCTTATTAAATTCAGTGTTCTTATTAGTTGTTCTTTTAAGTTTTTTAATAGTATTTTATTAAATTACATAAAATGTCCATTAGATTACAGTTTTACGCTGTATCCACCTTATTTTTCAATTCCGGCTCATTGGCCGCTGTAGGAAAATAGCAAGAAAATTAATAAAATGCCGTAAACAGTAAAACTGTTTGCACTACAAACAATTGTTCATAATTAAGATAATACATTAAAAATAATATGGTAAGCAGTGTTGGGCGTGTTACTTTAAAAAGTAATTAGTTATAGTTACTAGTTACTTCTTACAAAAAGTAACTGAGTTACATCATCATAAAAGTAACTACATTACCAGGAAAAGTGACTATTGAAAAACATTCTACAACAAAAAACCTCTGGGGTTGAAGACCCCACCGGTGTGGTTTTGTTTTTCACTTGATGACCGCAAAAAGAGATAAAAATACTTTGTCATTTTTGATCATACAGATAAGAATAAGGTATCGTTTGAAACTCCAAAGGGTTTAGTTTTATTTGTGTATAACAACAAAACAATGTGCTTTTGTAAAGTAAAGAAAATAAACAGGATGCGCTCTCTGCCATCTCCGTCACCTTTTTGGTAAATGCCCACATCACCTCTGTAAACAAACGTGAACATTCATCAAGTTTCTCTTGGCTACTTTTCGTTTCTGGAAGAAGACACACTGAGAGGAATAAGCCAGAATTTACCTCAGAAGAAGAAGAACGCAATGCGATGCGTAGCTTTGCAGTTCCTATGGCTGAGAGAAAACCTACTCGGATAAAAATTGCTTCAGTGAGCTCAATTATAGTAATGCTGCATTTTATTGTCAGTAACGGTAATGGGGGAAACAGTAATTCGTTTGATTACTCCTTACTGAAAAAAAGTAATGCTGTTAGTAACACCATTTATTTATAACGGATGGTACAACTCACCAGTTTGCGATATATAGCAGCAAAACCAGCTGTTTTGTATAGCTAAGAATAGCTGGAAGCAGAGACTGGAACCCTTGCACAAAAATTTACAAATTGCCGTGCCCGCTCTTACGAGAAAATAAGGTGGATAGAGTAAAGGAACTTACTGTTACCCAGTTTTATTTTTATAGAGTACTGTCATCCTGTTCATTTTGTAATTACAACCAGAAGCAAAACTGGTTGCAAATGTCATTTCATGTTCACTTTAAAGACCTAATGACAGTCGTTGTTTCCATGCTAACGCGTTCTTACGAAACAGTAAGTTGGGGGCGGAGCATGTGGTCAATTTCACTTGATAAAAGCAAAATGAGGCAGTTCCAGCCAATTATAACTCGCAACCGGAACAAAAGCAGTCCTCAATATAATATAATTCTTTTAAAACTGTAATAGAAGAATAAATTGTATTTTAATGTTCCTATAGGTTTTAAAATGCATATAAAATGCATAAAAAGATAACGCTATTGGTATAACAAAATTAATATATAAATGGAAAAAAGATATGGATATGGAAATAAAAATGGAAAATAGTTAAAGCACAAATTGTCAACTTTTGTAATACACAATCATACAAATAGCCTCAAAGCTGGGGGGAAAAGCCCCTCGACTAAAAGCCACAAAACTCTGATTTCGATTTCATGTGGTTTTAATGCTCGGAGCTCGCAGATATTCCCGCTGCCGCTGTGTGCTGTAATGAAACAGGTGTGGTTGTAGTGTAGCTCCCTAATCACATTGATTTCTCTCCACGCTGTGGTAAAGAGCTTTCTGAAGCCCTTGCAGAGGGAGCTATTCTGTCTTTTATCAGTATTCCGGTGTAATCGGCGTCTGCTGTTAAAATGACAGCGAGTCAAAGCGGGGACCCCATGGCTTCGCCAGTCGCTGCGTATTTGTGGGGTTATAAATCAAACGATGGCGCTCTCCCCCGTCCCGTATCTCTCCCAGTACCTCCTCTCTATCGTTCATATCCTTCAGTACGTTTCATTTACAAAGACAAAAAGATGCTCTGGTAAATGCATGTCAAGAAGAGACGATTCGCTTATTTATTACAGAAAGACTAAAATGAAATATTGTACAAAAAGTAGACAAGGATAGAGCATCTTATTTTGCACTACAGCACTTCTTCAAGCTTGTTACTGCCAAGAAAACTAAAAAACACATGCAGAGTTATTAAATAAATAGAAATAGCAATCATCTTCACAAGAAACTGCTGGAAAACAGCATCTAAAGTCTACACAGAAAATCTGTTTTTGTTAGTACGCATGGGTTTTGTAAATGCTCTGAATCTGCTCAGTCTGGTTTAGGATGCATTTGAAACCCTAACCATCTTCTAAAACTCCGATAGTGTCAGAAAAGATCTGATAAAGCCGCGTTATCTTCAGCTGAAGGATGCAACACATCTCACCAAACCCCTGCGCACACAGATCAGCATGCAGGTGGCTTTCCAAATGAATCACTTTCTCATCAATGGAGAGGATATTGATTTAAAAAAAAATGCACGAGCTTGGCTTCTTTAGCAGTTTCATACAGAAATGATTGAATTCGGAGACTGCATTCCTACCTCTGTTGCGGGCTGTTCCGTTGGCCACGTATTGCTGCGGAAAGGCAGTTTATTATCCGTTGCCAGCGCTGAGGATTCAGACCGACGGAGATACGGACTGAGCTGGCGCGAAAGAGAGATAGAGCGAGGAAGAAAGAGAGAGAGAGCGAGTGGGGAAACACAACTGGATCAGTGTAGCCCGATTCCTCAACGAATGACTCCTCTGAACTGGTTCTTTTTAGTCAGTCAAACGCAACAAACCTATCAGCGTATGACTTTCCGGTTCTTTTCTGCGTGTAGAACAAAAACACACAACGCCGCCAGTTTACTCCGATTACTAAACTAATGAATTGTATTTATTTATTTTTAGTTAGTTAGTTAGTTGGTGGGTGTGAATCAAATAGGTACCAGTACACGAATTCTTTTTAATCGCTTAACACACTACGGGATTTTCACAATTTAAATAGTTATCCCTGGGTCATTCTAAACTCTCGGTAAACGGAATACTGGGTTATCTTCTTTCTTGTTTAACACTGCTCAAAATTTACCCATGGTTAACAATTAACCCTTGCTATGCATAACATGACTTTTCACAAGCTAGGCTACATTCCAAAACCGCGGGATAACGCTCTGCGTCATTGATTGGACAAACTGAGCACGTGATTTGTACATAAAGGCTAGCGTTGCTCATTCTGGTATAAGTTTTTACTGAATGGATTTGTCGGACTAAAAAAGGTAAGAACAAAATCACTTCCTTACCCCAATTCATGTGTTTTCTGTGACCACTTGACATTTTCTCTTCAAACGCAGAAATGTTACGGTTTATACAATGCATAGCTTTTCCGTGACTAAATATAAGATGTTTCTAGCATCTAACCCGCATATTTTGCTGATTATTGCTGCTAAAAATTGTCATGTTTTGGGGCTGTACTAATCAGTTGGGCCAGGAAAAACATTTGGAGTAGCCTGCTGTAGGCTGCCAAAAGTTATAACAAATCATGAAAAAAAAACTGTCTGAGGAATAAAAGGTGTTTGTGGTTGGCCAAACTGAACCAGGTTTTCCAGGGCAAGAATCTCGACAACATTCATGTTTGTTCTTATCATTTCCAATCAGGTAGGTGAAATAGTAGGCTAATATCTTAATTAATTCTGCTTGTACATATCCTTGCCCTTAATAAATTTAGTTTGTCAAAATATTGTGCCTTTCCTGCTTACTAAGTCCTTCTCTATATGATTTAGCAGCTTCCACATGGTTCTTCCATGCTTTAAACAGCATAAATTAACAGAACAATGTATTCAGTAGTACACTGACCCTGCAGTCCATCCTGTTGTTTACATCTGAGTATCGCCAATATGACTGTGCATCCAAGTAACTGACAAGAACGTGACGTTAAGTGCAAACCCTCTATAGAAAAGTAAAGTCAAAGTTCACCTTTATGACTGCAGTCATCCTGTGCCAATGATGTCATTTGTTAAAAAAAAAAAGTGTTCTACTGTACATAGTAATAATGCATGTAGTATGAATGTAATCCAGTAACTACATTAACAATACAATACAGTAACTACATTTTTCATGTCATTCATTGTCATGTGACCTAACAGCATCGCTGCAATTCATAATTTCTCTCCCATGGCCGCATTGGATAGTAATGTTTCCACTGGATGCAGAATCTCACTGGAAATAGTAGGCTATCTGGGGACTTTTAATCTGCTGTTTTACACTGTGAATTAGGATACACTTCTGTCTTCACATGCTGTTTTTTGCCTAGCAGATATAGTTGGAAGGTATCTGATTTCAGTGCAGTCAAGAACTCTTCACTCTTCAGAGCCTGTTCTTTTTAGTGAATCCAAACCATACAGTACAACCAATACACTCTGATTACCCAAATAAGCCAGTTCCTTTGGTTACTGAATTAATCGGACTCGCTTTTTGAACCTCAGTTAATACTGTGGCCATGCAACTCCAAATAAACCAAGAGCTGCTGTGTCGTGTTGCAAGGCTAATGAGACTTACATTAGTGTAACTATAGTTACTTACTGATTGTTCACATGACAACCTGTAGGTTTAGCTAAATATGCATGATGACTTACAATAAGTGATATTTACTTATTGGAAAAATGTAATAAAATGTTAAGTTTTACTTAATTTATAGCTAGCTCAAATTAGTAGATTGCATTTATTCTACCTCTGTGCCTCAAAAGTCATTTATTTTAAACCATTACATTTCCATTTCTGATTTATTGATCTCATATGTGGCAACTGACCGCTCATAATTTATCTTTTCTTAATATTTATTCTTCAAAAGTACTAAGCAAATCGTTCATTGAATGGTTAAGGAATTGAAATCAAAGTCATCGTTAGATTCCCTTACGATTCTCGACTCTAGTAATTCACGTAAACAACTCGTTCAGCAGCCGACTTGACACTGTGGGAGTGAGAACGTGTTGATATAAATACAAAATAATAGCACAGATCATCTCACAATCCATTTCAGATAATGATATATATTTACAATACACGTTATTATAGGATTTACTGCAATGGCTTATTTCTTAACCGTGACATCTAAAGTGGCGATGCACGACCCGCGCGTGTCTCCTAATGCGCATAAATGCATTTTTCATATAGCTTCAGGTTTTTGCTCGTTGTCTTTTCCATCGGCCACCAAGCACATCTGTTTTCACACGCTGAGCACGTAGCGCGCCTCTGTCAGCGCGTGTCTCTCCTCGCGCGAGCGAGCGCGCGCCCACACGAGCAGGCAGGAGCCTTTGACGTCATAGAGAGGCACTCCGCCAGAGCGCGAGCAGCCACAGCTGCCCGCGTGTGTTAAATCAATCTTTCACGTGAATGACTGTGCAGCTCCCCCTCTGGCATCCTGAAACGTCCTCAGAGAGATTTCAGGCACTGAATTTAGGTGAATGGAGGGTGCGAGAGGCTCATTCACAAAAAATTGTCTTGTGTTTGCCTACACTGTCTTTTAACCAGTTATGACCAGTTAGAACTTGTTCAGTCGCTCTAAGAAGTGAACTATGCAAGATAACTGGCCACTTAAGTGAGATTACAAATAATGGGGAGGGGATATTCAGTCCAAAAGGCACTGTAGACATCATAGGGAGCTTATTATACATCTTGCTGCCTCACTGCAGTAAGTCAGTTACTGAACAGGTGGTGTTTGTAAGTGACAGTAACTACTATAGGAACTGATTTCGAACTGACTTCCAAGACACCGTAAATTTCGTATCTAACAAATTCAGGTCAATATCAAACATACTGTCAGGAAGTAACATTTAGTGACTTGCTAATAAGAGAGAGGATTACCTAAATAACACTGCTCCCGTTTCAGCTTGTCCTTTTACTCTGGATGCGAAAGTAGCAAAATAGTACAAGGTGAGGACCTACCTTCAAACACATACGCTCAGAGATAGCAGAGGAGCTTTGACATATCTAGCTTGATGGATTTACACATTTTCTGCCGGATCAATGCTACTGATGCAGGGACTCACAGGATGGCTTCTATAAAGATAGAAGCTACCTCAAGATCAGCAACATAAGCTTTTAGAAGAATGATGTGCAGCTACTAGAACTTTGCTTTCAGTTGTGTCACTGCAGCTTGGGTTAGATTTGAGATTCTTTCAGAGCTGAAGTTTGAAGGGATAGTTCACCAAAAAAATGAAAATTCTGTCAATTACTCAACCTCATGTCATTCCAAATCTGTACTGAACACAGAAGATATTCTGAAGTACTCTGGAGTCCAAACGACATTGGATACCACTGAAAATCATAAAAGTTTGGAATAAAATGATGGTAAAACATAATCCCAGAATTGTTGGTTTTGAGTGAACTATTCCTAAAGTTGTCTTTAAAGTCTAGCAAAAGCAACATTCAATGATGTTTGACAGAAAGTTTGACAGAAGAACCTCTTGTTCAGTCAAAATATCATTTCAGCACCTTGGACAGTTCCACAGCAGTAATGTTTTTATTGACAAAAATATTTAGAGACACCGGGGCTCCATAGCTTTAAGAACATCAAGAAGAAAACCAAATACCATTCTGAAAACACATTGGTTTTAGTGGCAGATCTAACACTCCCACCCAAACTCCAATCTTGTCCTTAAAGGATTCCAGAATAAAATGTCATGTCATTCAAGATTCTCATGTCTTTCTATCTTTAGTCGAAAAGAAATTGAGGTTTTTGAGGAAAACATTCCAGGATTTTTCTCCGTAGTGGATTTCAATGGGAGCCAGTGGGTTGAAGATCCAAATTGCAGTTTTAGTGCAGCTTCAAAGGGCTCTACACGATCGCAGCTAAGGAATAAGGCTCTTATCTAGTGGAACGATCTGTCTTTCTTAATATATACATAATCACATTGGAAAGGTCACACATGGTTAGTTCTTCATCTGCGTACTCTGGTTCAAAAAGGTAAGCAGGATATCTTCTTTTCTCTTCCTACTTTAAAATCGACCAACATCGTTATTTTACCTTTTTTTGTAAAAGGCGTTTCACTTTCTTTGCACGTTCGCTTTGTAAACACTGCTACTTCCGCCTACGTAACGCGTGACCTTTCCAAGTTGACTATGTAATGCGTGAAGTCAAGCTAGTGCAAGACAAGCATTTGTGGTTAAAAAGTACATCAATTTATTTTAGAAAATGAGATTGTTTCGCTTGATAAGACCTTTGTTCCTCAGCTGGGATTGTGTAGAGTCCTTCGAAGCTGCATTGAAACTGCAGTTTGGACCTTCAACCCGTTGACTCCCATTAAAATCCACTATATGGAGAAAAATCCTCGAACGTTTTCCTTAAAAACCTTAATTTCTTTTTGACGAAAGAAAGACAAGAACATCTTGGATGACAAAAGGGTGAGTAAATTATCAGGAAATCTTTATTCTGGAAGTGAAGGACACGCACTAGCAATTAAAGAACTTTAATTTACTTTAACACAACTGTCCAAATTACTTCCGGTTTCAACCCTAACCTAACCAAACTTGAGATTTAGAAGCTCGTTTCACTTCAATTTGCCTCTATCTGCAGCCATCTTAACCAGTCTGACAGACTCCGTTAATGCGAAACATCTTAAGCCATTACATCTGACTGCATGTTTTTTTTTTCTCCCGTTTTGGAGATCCTAAAGAGCCCCGTCAGCTTCACTATTGCTTTTTGTTTTACCATGTTAATCCCTGAACCGATCTCCTCAATTGTTGCCTCTACCTTGCTAAGGCAAAGCACAGACAAATGATCCCCTCTTAAGACAAATAGCCCTTCTTTTAAGACCAATAGTGTGGAGAAAGGAGTGTCCCATCCGTATACCTCATAGCATCGACCCCACTTTAAAGTCGATTGGGGTTGATCCGGGTCAACCGTCATTTATCCAAATGGCACCACAAGCAACTGTTGGTGGTAAAACCCCAATGCTTCACGGGAGGAATGTAGTTAAATGCTTAACTCTAATAAAGATCACATAACCTGTCAGATCTTAAAAGTTGTACATAATTGGATTGTCAAATTTGGCGGGTCCTTCTGAGGGGTCCTCCACCTGCCAAGCAACTGCCATTGAGATGAAAGGATAGCTTTCTTCTTCACTTGCTTGGAAAAATTGGCTTATCTAAGCCATCTTTTTTGTCTAGGAACGAGTGATTCTTCATTCCTTCTGAAAGCAAATAAGATGCTTGGAGGGAGTATTTTAGGGAATACTGTACTGTACAAGATACACAATGCTATTTAAGAAATCAAAAGTTTATCCTCACAAAAGCCCGAATAGGATCCTCAGGTGTTATTAGAATTGACAAGAGATATATTTAGCCATAGAGTTGAATTCTCTGTAATAAACCACTTTGTGCACACTGAATCATCAAATTCATGCGTTTGTCTTTAGTCTACCTTTGTCTTACGTGAATCATACACCATGGCAACAAGAGTCTAAATTTAGAATATTGGACATTTCTGTTTCCTTGTAATTGTTTTTTGTTAATAAACCCCTGGCTTTCCTTTTGAATCTCCCCAGGGCTTGGTGTATTGGCTGCAGTTGTGCTATTACTGCACAACGTAATGGCCCAGGATCTATTTTTATCCCTCCGTCAAGGATCCGTTCGAACTTGATTATCTAAAGACGCATGGTCAGTCATTGATACAATTTACCTACAGCCTAAAACTGAGCCTCTCTCACATAGGGCAACAGGCTCTCTCATGGGGCAGTGAGAATGTTTAAAGGCGTTGGTGACCTTTACAGACATGGTCATGTTGCCCAGTATGAGTGATAAATGAAGCGTCAGCATGAAGGAAAAGATAGAGACATTTAAGGGAATGGATGTTCTTCTTGTCATGAACAGAGGCTGGGGTGGAACAGGTTGGACTACTCTTTCAGATCGCTTCGGAAAACGAAGGCCTTTACAGTCCCAGAGACCACAATGATTTTAAAATATACATTGCATACTATTCAGGCTATTTATAAAACCTACATAAAGCTTGCATGCACTAAATACACTGCAAAAACCCAAATAACCAAAGCAATACAACATTTGCAGAGATGTTTTTCCATTTTAAATGTCCCAATTTGCATAAAGAGCGAGCGAGACATGCAGTGTGCATTGCACCCTTTGCTTTGTTTCTCTCTCCCATTCTCTCCAACACACACCCTCACGCTTGCACGGAAATGCTTGCAGTCACAAAAATCTACCCACATAACGGAGGTCTGAAGTCAAGCTCTGTTCAGAGCCTGATATGTTTACCATTTAACTCTTCGTTTGCATAAAAAGACCAAAAGACTGCTATAAAGTGGCGAGAATAAGGGCAGGCGAAGATTAGACAGGTCTAATATTATTTCAGCTTTGTCTAAAAGACTGATAGGACTTAAGAGAAAATAACTGCATGACTGGATAAAGCTCTCCAGATTAAGGAGGATATTACTTATAGATGCCCATTAAATATTGACAGCTATCAAACAGATGCATCAAGATGGACATGTGTGTTTGTGAAGACACTTATGCTGCAGCAATATGCATATTTGCAGACAAGACCTTCCATTTTCAGAGTGATGGGGAGATGCTTGTGCCCCTTTAGATTTCTGAGTCAAGTGGATCCAATCAAATCTTATCTTGGATACATCAAGTCGGGGTTTGAAACCCAGTGTTCTTGCATGCTAAATTAATACAATATTACTGCACAAATAGGGCTTATACTTGTATGAAGAATTACTAATGAGATTTTTGTTTCAGCATATCTCATCTAAATCACCAAGGCCCCTTTTCCATGAACAGGAACCAAGTGCTAGTTTAGAGCTAGTGCTATTTCTGGTTTGGAGTTGGTTCGACTGGCGAGTCTTAGAACAGGCTTGCTTTTCCACAAATTAGAGAGCCACCACAGAGCCAGGTCTTACGTCACGGAGAACACCACATCTTTCCCAGCAAAGCTAGTGTGGCAGCACCAAACACACACACCAGACTTGCCCGAGATGCATCAGCGCCATGCAGGCCGACTGGCACATGACACCAAAGCACCACGAGAGCGACTGGACAGCAGGGGACTCTTTAAGACAGGTCCTGGAGGGCTGGTGTCTTGCAGAGTTTAGCTCCAACCCCAGTTAGACACACCTAATCAAGCTCTTACTACACTGTAAAAAACAAAAAACACAATTTGTTGAGTCAACTTAAAATAATTTGTTACCCTGCTGCTTTAAAATTTTAAGTCCGGTCAACTTGAAATGTTAAGTTGTACTAAGTTAAAAACTTCGATATTTGTGTTTGTTAAACTTAACAGATGGGTAAGTAACCCAACTGCCTTAAAATTTTAAGTTGAGTCAACTCAAATATCCAAGTTGTCACTTAGTATAATTTAACATTTCAAGTTGAATAAACTTTTTTTTTTTTTAAAGCTGACTGAACCTAAAATTTTAAGGCAGCCAGGTAACAAATTAAGTTGACTCAACAAATTATTTTTTACAGTGTAGGCATACTAGAGACTTCCCAGCAGGTGCGTTGAGGCAAGTTGGACCTAAACTCTGCAGGACACCAGCCCTCAAGGACCGAGTTTGGGCACCTCTGCTTTAAGCTTTTAAATTGCTCTTGTGGTACTTTGACGGCACACACCAACCAGTCCACAAAGCGACGACACATCCCGAGCAAGCCTAATATCAACAATGGCCTAATATCAACATTGGCATCCAAACATGAATCCAACGTGTTCGTGGTTAGATGCTATTTCAAAAAAAGCCCAGTCAGAAGTTTCTGTTTGTCTTGTTGGTCATGGTAATCCTGCCCCCAGCCCCTGACGCAAACCTCTCTTACTTCAAGACCAGCAATGATTTGGTGCTACTTACGAACCACTTTTCTGGGTTCCGAGCTGGTGCTTTGGGGGTCAAAAGACAAAGAACCGATTTGAAACTAGGCTCTGCCTCCGAACCAGCACTCGAACTGTCTCAATGGAAAAGGGGTACAAGTGAGCCGGGATGGTCACTTGCAAAGATCAGCAAATTCAGCGACTAGTAATTCTTCTTCAGAAGTCTACATTGAGGGTCTTGTGAACTTATAAAAAGTGACTTTACAATCCTGGTGGACTCAAGATTTGTGCACCTTAATTCCCAGAAGTAGTGTTGAAGTCTGAAGTTGAGAATGTTGATAAAGTCATGATGCAAAAATACTACAATAACACTGTTCCCAGATGCATCGACACACCATATTCATCCATATCAGGGGATAAATACATACCTGAAAAACAACCACTCTGATGTATGTGGACATTAGTTGGGCATCCTGTTCAAATGTTACAACATATATGGTTCCTTAATACAACATAAAACTGCAGAGGAGAACTATTGTCCTTCAGGGAAAAAGTTTTACCTCCAAAATACACTGTTAAAGTCTGTGAACTCACAGTTCTTATTAAAGTTACAGTCCCTCCAGTGTTGTAAGTCTCTCACACACACACACTGACAATGTCGCCACCAGTAATCAAAGACTCTGAGAGCTCCATTCGAAGGATTATGGTCTTGTAATTTTCACATTCGCTCAATGCCACAGGACAAGCCACTAAACAGGGTATATCGTCTATTGAGCTGTGAGCAGGTAAAGGGGCTTGTACTCTGAAAATTGCTATTTGCCTCCATCCTCCGAGACCAAATGGGGATTAATTGAGTCTAATTAAAGCTCATCTCCACTGCAAGCACTAATGTGGTCAATATCTATCCAGCAAGAGACTGTCCTCAATTATCCCGGCCTCACAATTATTATCGTCATTACAGCAGTGTCATTTTTACGCTAGTATTTCAGTTATCTTTTAAAGACCCTGTTTCCTGTGAGAAAACGAGAAAGAGAATTTTATTCCACCATTGGATGTTCCTCACCACCATTTCCCTTTTCTCATTTGTCAGTTTTCCCCTTTCCATCGCTCCCTCCAACTTTCAGACAAGGCCTTGTCGGCAGGTGATGGATTGCAAGAGTCTCTCGGTTATCTCAGGAGTCGCAGGTAATCTGGAATATGCCAGATGAGACCCAGGTTTGCCAAATGAGCCACTGCAAACACACATATGCGCAGAGACACAAATACATTTACTATTGATTCAACAAACCAAATGCCCCATCACTCAACTGTTTAAATAAGGACCTATCCAAGATACCGCTCTCAACACCGGTCTCTCTCCACATCCACATTTAGGTGATGCAATACTGCTTGGACAGTTTGGAAACATTCCACCGAAAGTTTTGCACTAAGGGAGCACAGCATGAGCACTTGTGAGCACCATTCCGAATCTGAAAATGACAAATGGGATACCCTACAAACTTGAGGACTTTTGCAAACGAAGGCTACAGCATTGCATCAAGTGTGCCGTCTGGGAGAACATAGTGGCCTCTAGTCTAAAAAAACCAATGGCAAGGCACTTGAATTTATATTAGGCGATAATGAATCTCTTCATCCGGACAAAGACACTTCATGGAAATTGCTAATTCATATAGGACCTTCAAATTTAGTGTAGAGGAACTTTAGAATTTTCATTCTTCTTTGTTAAACGTTAAAGCCATAGTTAACCCACAAATTAAAATTCTGTCATTAATTACTAATTCATGTCATTCCAAACCCGTAAGACCTTCGTTCATCTTCGGAACACAAATGAAGATATTTTTTATGAAATCCGAGGGCTTTTTGACCCTGCATAGACATCAACAGTACTACCACATTCAAGGTCCAGATACGTAACTAAGGTTAAAATAGTCCACGTGACAGTAGTGGTTCAACCATAATATTATGAAGATATGAGGATATTTTATGTGTGCAAAGAAAACAAAAAGAACAACTTTATGCAATGATTTCTTCCTTTCCGGGTCAGTCTCCTGGTACTCTCGCGAATGGCAGCGGAGACTGACCCGGAAGAGAAGAACAAAAAGTATTTTTGTAGCTTCATAATGGTTGAACCACTGTTGTCCAATGGACTACTTTAACAATGTCCTTACTACCTTTCTGTGCTTTGAATGTGGTAGTTCTGTTGCTGACTATACAGGGTCAGAAATCTCTTGAATTTCATCAAAAATATCTTAATTTGTATTTCGAAGTTGAACGAAGGTCTTACGGGTTTAGAATGACATGAGGTACTGTCATTTAGAATGACTTACAGTACTTGTACCACAGGGACATCTTCCCAACCTGGGACGCCTTGCTCAAGGCCACAATGGCTGTAATCATGACTCACCACTTTGGGGTTTAAGACCATGACTTTTGTATAACCAGTCTGGAATTCTCACTTCTTGACATCCTTTGAGAATAATTAATAAACCAAGTTCTTAAAAATGGGTCTTAACGTTGGCACACCTCAAATCCTATGGCTAATCCTCAACATTTGGACTGAAGACAGTCCCTCTGAGGGAAAATTGCTACAGGTTTAGCTAGCGCAACCAACAGAAGCGGTCCAGGTCAGCACGTTCACTGTCTCCTGTCAACTGGACCGTGACATTGACTAAAGAAATCTGTCAGATTGAAACCAGTAGGTGAAAAAAACCCTATTGCTTAAAGCGACACTAACTTGGTCTCTGCCACACACCTTGAAAAAAAAAAAAAAACCTTGAGTCATCAGTTGCAGAAGTTCCCGGCAAAAAAAAAAAAAACTGAGTGGGAGGTTCTGAAAGTCAAAGCAAATAATTCTTTAAAGTCAATGGCATTTTTTACCTTCCAAACTGGCCAAGGTGGTATGGTTCAGTGATTTGAGGTGGAGAGAGAAAGAGAATGAGAAAAGGAGCCCTGAGTTTTAATGGCTCATTGTAGATTTTTGTGGCAGATGAAATATGTTTTAATTTGCCAAGCGCTAGAGGGGCTGTCGATAACTCACATGCGGGAGAAAGCACCAAAAGGCGGGAATGCTTTCTCTCTCTCTCCCTCTCGCTTGCTTTCGTTCTTCACTAACGTTGGTGCTCCTGCATGTTCCCATGGTAACGGAGCACAGCAGCGATGCAAGGCGAGTCGCATGCCAAAACTGAATGAGATAGACACCAAATACAAATTCTCTCACTGTCTCTATCAGTCTTTCTATCTATCCAGCCTGTCCATTTATGTCTCGCGTGAACATCTTGGTAAATTGAGTGTGACAGATAAACAGTCCAAATAACTTAAATTATGCATGCAAAAACAAACGTAAATGTATTCAGGATTTCAAAATTCTGAAAACCAGAGCAGTTTTGCATTTGCATGCTATAAAACATTATCAGATTCTGTTCTACCAAGTTGCTCCATATATTGCCATGATCCAAATGAGATTGCGCACTTCACCTAGTAAAGGCGAAGGCTCGAATCAGATGAGGATGATGCAGGTAGTATTAGGAAGTTTTAAAGTATATTGGAACATTCACGATCTCTCCGGCCGAACGAACAGATTCTGCGAAAAGCCACAGTCGGAAAATGAGATGTCAAGTGTGATTAATCTTCACACCATGAGAGGAAGAGAAATGAGGTGATTCTGGGGTGAAGAACAAGAAAGATCTGGAATAGCAATGAACGAGCTTGACATTCATCCATATTCTGCGCCGTGAGGTTCCGAAGCCTAAAGGATGTGTGTGGCATTCAGGTTAAAGCACACATTTTTATCTTTCACAATTGTATATTGCTCCTGTTCTAGAACATTTAGAGGCTGAGTAGTGAAGCTGTTCTTGTACAGTAGGATACATCCAGTTTTTAGTCCTCTGTTTGTTAAAGGAATTTGGGTTGTCTTCCTCACACAAAGCTGTGGTAACGATTACTTTCTTTGTCCTTTTAGTGCAAGTGGTGGTATTATTGGCCTCTAATAGGTTAGGACAGAGATAAGCAAGTTTGGTCCTAAAGAGCCGCTGTCCTGCAGAGTTTAGCTCCAACCCTAAATAAACACACCTGAACAAGCTAATCAAGGTCTTCGGGATTACTAAGGCTATAGGCAGGTCCGTTTTTTTCTTCAGGGTTGGAGTTGAACTCTGCAGGACTGCGGCTCTCTAGGATTAAACTTGCCTACTCCTGTCTTAGGAAAAACCTATGGGGTTTTCCAAACTTGGTCCTGGAGGGCCGGTGTCCTGCAGAGTTTAGCTTC
>JAHKKF010513552.1:0-29379 GCA_019740295.1 Labeo calbasu
AACAGGCTTATAAATCTCATGAAGCACTAGAATTCAATTTACAACATCAAACACATTGCAATTGGCTACTTGAAAGAACCAAAACATTTTCACTATACTAATGATCCAATTTAACACACCAAAACAAGATCTGAGAGGCAGAAACAGCTACACAAAAGAAGCAGTGACAGAAATGTCATTTTTTTGGGTGAACTACTCCTTTAACAGCATGCCCAGAAAACGAGAGACAGATGACAGGAGAGACAGAGAGAGGGATGAAAGGAGGCCACCGAGTGTAAAATGGTGGGAATGAATATAAAGCGAGGGTCAATTTCCCTGCTAATGACTCCTTGATTACATGAGTGCAGTGTCGAATCTTCAAGGGTTTAGAAATCACCTCTCAAATCTAAGGGGAAGGGAAATTACAGAGCAGGACATCTCACAGGCCATTTCTAACGACGGAACAAACCGCTTCAGAGACGCTCGAGGGAAATCTAAAAATTGCGTGTGTGTTTATATCAGTGTGTCTTTGTGGGTGAGAAAGACAACAATCACTGTCCACTTTATCGAGCTTTACTAACCACTCCAGCACTTCACTAACCTTTTGACTTAAAGGCACCAAAAAGGAAAATACAGACTTATAGCTTTATCAGGCCACGTCAGACTGAAGCTGAGCTGTTAGAAGCACTAAAAACAGCAACATCACCCTGAGTCGAAAGGTCCATCCTCGTGTAAACAGTGTACTCACTGAAAGGCCTTATCTTGAAGTGCGTGTGGGGAAAGAGAGAGAGCGCAAGAGACGGAAAACGCGAAGGAGAGGATGAGAAGAGAGGATGGGAGAAGAGTAATGATGTGGAGGGCAGGCCAGGCTGTGTTTAATGAGACAGAGGGAGAATGATTCATCCCCATCAGCAGACCAGCCTGCGATCGATGGCCACAGTCAGCCCAGAGCGCTAATGCCCCGAGCCTCCGTACCGCACTCACCCACACATTTACCACCCCGCCTTTTCTTCATTCATTTACTTTACGCTATCAGTGCATCCAAGTGTGTGTTTCCATGCATTTGTGCGTGTTTAGGATTGTATGAGGCGGACGGTGAAATTAAACATGGAATTAAAAATAAAAGCCATATTGAACTGAAATTCAGAATCACTGCGGGCTCTAACTTAGCTATTGTCATGACAAAAAATCTAAATAAAAATATTCATATTTAATACATATTTAAAATAGAAGTTATATTTAGATTTTTATATCTTACTTATAAATTTAGAATTTATTTTTATTCATTATTTTTTATATTCTCACTTCTTATAACTTTTTTTTTGAGCTTCTAACTTCTCTATAAATGTATTTATGCTGCTTGTATGTGGTTTTAAACTCTTTGTTTTCACAGATCTGTGTGCCTTTTAAACTGTATAAATAAGCTTTACATTTGTTAGGATAGGACAATATTTAGCCGAGATGCAACTATTTGAAAATCTGGAATCTGATGGTGCAAAAAAAAAAAAAAAAAAACTCAAAATATTGAGAAAATCACCTTCATATTCAATATATTTACGGTACGACATTTACAAAATATTTTAATAGAACATGATCTTTTCCTCAATTTCCTAATGATTTTTGACATAAAAATAAAAATCAATCATTTTTACCTATGCAATGTATTTTTGGCTATTGCTACAAATATACCCATACTACTTAAGACTGGTTTTGTTGTACAAGGTCACAT
Source organism: Labeo calbasu (assembly GCA_019740295.1). NCBI lineage: Eukaryota > Metazoa > Chordata > Actinopteri > Cypriniformes > Cyprinidae > Labeo > Labeo calbasu. The sequence continues at coordinate 1,709 of JAHKKF010513552.1, forward strand.
ATTTTGTTGGATTAAATAAATGACTTGCTATATTGCCTAGAATAGTGCATATTATAATGAAATGCATCATTAGTGTAGCCTGTAAATCAGCAATTATTATGACAAAGTATATAACATTTGTTCTAAAAATAAATATTAATATGTAATATATATATTTTTTTAATACAAATAAATTACAATATTTATACTTCATATTTTATTCATAAATTTAGACACAAAACATTCATTTCTGGACTTATAATTTCTGTAAAAATGCATTTATGCCACATCTGTGCAGCATTTTATGCATGTTTTCATGGATTTTTGTGCTTAAAACATAAAGGTATCCAAAGACCAGGGTTGCCAGGTTTTCACAACATACTCACCCAATTGCTACTCAAAACTAGCTCAAAAGTAACCCAATCACGTTTTGAAGAACAAGAACATGACAAACAAGCCACAGCAACAAAAGTACTCCACTTCCACAAGAAAACTGCAGACTTGCCAACACTGTCAAAGACCATCCTCTACTTAATGGGTTAAAATTGTCTTGCTATCTTGCCTTGAAAAATTTTACACATACTATATATTAAAAAGAAGACTTCTGTGCTGCCTTTGCAGTACATAAACTGTGTTATTTAAGAGTCTGTACTATTTCTAGGTCACTAATCAAATCAGCAAGTTTGTGACATTGATCATGTGAATGTTATTGCTTCCACTCAAGCTCAAGATGCTCTTTGGATCAGTCTCAAATCATGCTGGCAAACATGAACATCAGGTTTTACGTGCATCTTTGCTGTCATTAAATCAAAAGTGGGCCATTTCTCTCCGACCCCTCGTTCCTGGTGGAGGAGAGGTGATCGAGAGAAGTCGTGGAGTCTACCTGCAGGATTTGACAGCATTACACTCTTAATCCTCCTGCCCACGTCCTCACCAAGTGTGTGTGTGTGTGAGAGAGAGTGAGCGATAGAGAGAGAGACAGAGGGGAGAAGGATATGCAAATGATAGTGATATGCTTGCACCAAGGTTGATAACACACGTCTACCATGTGCAAAGCAGACGGTCTGTAAGACTACACATATAGACGCACACATACACATAAAACACTAGCACACAAACAATTCTGCATGGAAATGACTCAGTAGAAATGCAGGTCATGAACCGAATTCATGGTATTACAGGGACACGTATGATCTGTACAATTCCAGACACTCGTATCAAATGGATTCTGTCTGACAGTTTGATATCCTGTGTAATATAGAGCACGACTGCTGACGGTTTTCCTCATTACCATTCCATAACAATACCCTCTCTGATCTCTCTGAATGGAAAACACAAGCTCTCAGGATTTCTGTCTAAAGTCAACATAAAAGACCATTTACAACCAATTTTACTTCCACAATGCGATATGCAGTGATGGTGGGATTGTATCTATCAGGAATTAATTGGATGATAAAAAGAGCGTTCGTCTAATCAATGGCAGCCTAAATATAATCTTGTTGTTGCACATAATCATAAAGGTTTAAAAAAAAATTAGTTTTTTTTTTTTTTTTTCTTTTTGCAAATATCGGTAATTTACCATAGATGTTTTGTAATGTTTATGACTGTTATAGCGCCAGCTGTGGTCTGATTTCTTTAAAACTTTGCATGCTTGTTTAGAATCACCTGTTGCATGTGCTCACCAGCTTTCGTGAAGTTTTGAGAATTTTATAGAATTTGGGGTACAGTAAATTCAGACAGGCCCATTCTAAACGACCCCATTACAGCTTCTCAAAGGGTAAATTTCTAATTTTTTTTAAATAATTATTGACCGAGTCCAGAAAATTGTCCTGTGTCGTACGTGTCAAATTTCTCACAGACCTTTGGGGCTGTGAGTCAAACAGGCCCAACGAGTTTCGTTCGGATTGGCGTCCGTTAAAGGAACACTCCACTTTTTTTGAAAATAGGCTCATTTTCCAACTCCCCTAGAGTTAACCATTTGAGTTTTACCGTTTTCAAATCCATTCAGACGATCTCCGGGTCTGGCGGTAGCACTTTTAGCATAACTTATCATAGATCATTGAATCTGATTAGACCGTTAACATCTCGCTCAAAAATGACCATATATAATGACGATATTTTTCCTATTTAAAACTTGACTCTTCCGTAGTTACATTGTGTACTAAGACCGACGGAAAATGAAAAGCTGTGATTTTCTAGGCTGATACGTCTAGGAACTATACTCTTATTCCGACGTAATAATCAAGGAACTTTGCTGCTGTACCATGGGTGCAACAGGCGCAATGATAATACACAGCACCTGAAAGTGACCGGCACTAAGTTTGTGTAGATGTAGAGTTGCAGCCGCAGAGTTGACGGCTGCATAATATCATTGCGCCTGCTGCACTGCGCCGAAATGAGAGTATAGTTCCTAGCCATATCGACCTAGAAAAACGCAACTTTTAATTTTTCGTCTGTCTTTGTACACAACGTAACTACAGAAGAGTCAAGTTTTAAATAAGAAAAACATCGAAACTCTTTGGTCGTTTTTGAGCGAGATGCTATCGGATTCAATGATCTATGCTAAGCTATGCTAAAAGTGCTACCGCCAGACCCGGAGATTGGCTGATTCGAAAATGGTAAAACTCATCTGTTTAACTCTAGGGGAGTTGGAAAATGAGTCTATTTTCAAAAAAAGTGGAGTGTTCCTTTAACCATGTCTAACAGGTGCTCAAATGTCCTTATAGACACTTGTGGCACTCTGGACCTAGACTATGCACGGTGATTTTAATGTTGATAGGACAAATAATTGCGTATGTATAGGCATTTTATGTTTTTTCCCTCTTATAGAGCCACCAAGTGGCCAAGCTCTGCAATTTTTGTCTGGCGACCTCAGATTGACCTCTTACATAAGTGTTCTGAGTTTGATGTAGATATTCCGTTCAGGAGTTATAGGCCTTATACTAAAAGTGGCCCTGCTCCTTTCAAAGGTTTTGACGTCCCTTTGCAACAGTAAGTCGAAAGTTCTACTTTTTTTTTTTTTAGTAATTATTGATATTCGCTCTTCCGAGAAAAATTTAGCTCACGATCGAATCTGAGGCATGCTTTTTGTCCGGCGTGAGCCAAGGATTCTAACGACATGAGACATTTGCACCTGTGACTGATGATTTAGGAGCGATTTCAAGTCTCTACAACTTACGGTTTGGTCTGCACGATCAGTTTTAGATGGAGATTGCTGATCCGTGACTATTCGAACATTTACAATAGAGTTTCAGCGCTATGCGCTTGAACCCCTAATTAAAGAATAAAAATCTTGCTTGTGTACATGTGAGTGGTCACAGTTGAGACCAATAGGAAATAGAAATAGGTTATAGAAACGCTAAAAGAAGCATTGTTACATTAAATGAAAAAAATAACTAATTAAATAAATACACAAATAAACACATGTATTTTTTCCACAAACATTTGTCTGCCAGAAATAAAATATTAATAAATATAAATTAATTTGAGTCTTATTGAGCATCTGAGCAATAGGTTTCCCACCGGTTGCAAATGTAATCAAGAATAAACTACACACTTTCTACAAACTTCTTTTAGGAAATGTATGCAATTAGTTACACTAGCCAGTCCAAAGACTAAAATGCATAAAGTCATTTAACTGTAAAATACCAGTGAGTGACCCAAAACAATGCTTACAAGCTATTTTAACAAGTAATTAAGTAAATCCACTTTACTTTCATGCTGGCTTTAGAGTTTGTTATTCCACAGCTCTGGTTCAAAAGCAGATGCTGTTGCATTGTGTCAAGCAACTGTGCACACACAGGTCTGAGATCAGCCATCACAGCCGCTCCAAATCAAAGGCGGAGAGCCGCACTCCTGCATGGAGGCAGTGGGAAGCAGCTCTGCCCAAATCCATGTCTCAGCGAGCTGGACTGCACTTCCTCTAGCTTTGACAGCACTTACCAGCAGGGAGGCTCACAGCGAGGCCGCCGTAACACACAGTGACTGCGTGGACGTGGCAGAACTTGAGTAGATGGTGTGTGCACAGGCCGTAATGTGGACAGCGGGGTGTTGAGCCGTCACAATAGCAGAGGAAGAGAGGAGGGATGTGGACTTTCTTCCAGAGAAACTCACTAGGCTCAGGCCTCTGCTTCTACCCATTGATCTGTTTGAAATTCAAAGCCCTGCCATTGACAAACTCCAAACTCAGGATCGGGACACAAGCCCCACACACGGGCTCCCGGGAGGACAGAGCGCAGAAAAGAAATTGTCCCCTTCCCCCACAGCAGCACTTAAAGGATTTTCTTCCTTTTTTTTTGTGTTGATATTCGATAAGCCCGTGCACCATCTGTGCCCACACCTGCCAGGTTTAAGAGAGTAAGGTGGCGAGAGAGCGTATCTGAGATCCACGGGAAACATCACTCTGAAAACAAAGCTCTCGTATCCAGCGAGTTCCTATAGTGGAATGGTGTTTATTGAATGCGACGGAGGCATACGAAGGGGGGGCTTAGCGTGTGAATGAATCTACGGACACACCTGTTAATACAGTGTGCCAGTACGTGTGTGGATGTTTGCAGGGGCAGGTGTATTGGCGTGTGCTGCTGAGAGAATTGGCAATGAATGGAACGGATGGCAGATCAATACCAATCTGGAGTCAGCGCAACGAATGCTAATAGCACGCTGCTTCAGACGGCACAAGGCCAAGAGCAGCCCTACGTTACCTTTGTGTAAACCACATGCTGAATGAGAACAAATGCGTGTAAACGCATTAATACACACTTGCAAATTACACACATATATTCTGTACATGCATGTATGTGTACATATTAATCATTAATACAGTGTGTGTGTGTGTGTGTGTGTGTGTGTATATATATAAATATATATGTGTGTGTGTGTGTGTGTGTTTGTGTGTGTATACACTTAAATACTGTATGTGTGTGTGTGTGTGTGTGTGTGTGTGTGTATACACACTGTATTTAAGTGTATATATACACAAACACACACACTTCGTTTTCTTTGTGGTTCAACTTCTAGTAAATGTATTTTGTTTTGTCATTTTAGTAGTTTTTTCACTATCATCAACATACTACTTTTTTCTCATTTCTATATTAGTTCATACAGTAAAACTGTTGTTTTTTGTAATGTTAGTAGTTTTGTTTTTATCATTGACACTACTTTTTTCATTTTTATATTAGTTCAACTTGTTATATATATATATATATATATATATACATAATTTTTTTCAGTTTTTATTTTAATATTAGTTCAGCTTGTAGTAAATGTGTCTTTGTCATTTTAACAGTGTTTGGTTTTTATCATCAACATACTACTTTATTTTTTAGTTTTCATTTTTATATTAGTTGATCATGTAGTGAATTCTTTTTTTGTTGTAATTTTAGTAGTTTTTTTTTCCACTATCATCAACATTTTTACATTAGTTTATCATGTAGTAAATGTTTTTTTTTTTTTGTCATTTTAGTAGTTTTTTTTGTTTTTATTGACACTACTTTATTTTTATTTTTTCTGTTTTCATTTTATATTTGTTCATCATGTAGTGAATTTGTTGTTTTTTTGTAATTTTAATAGTTTTTTTAAGTATCATTGACATTTTTATATTAGTTCATCATGTAGTAAATTTGTTGTTGTTTTTTTTATCATTGACATACTTTTTTATTTTTTTATTTTATTTTCATTTTTATATTAGTTCAACCTGTTTTTGTCATTTTAGTGTTTTTTTCCATCGACATACTATTTTTTCTATTTTTATCTTTATATTAGTTCATCTTGTAGTAAATTTGTGTTTTTGTCATTTTATTAGTTTCTTTTCATATTACTTTTTTCTGTTTTCATTTTTATATTAGTTCAACTTTGTTTTTGTCATTTTAGTATTTAATTTTTATTATTATTATATGTCTATGTCGTTTTTAATTCGGTTTTAGTTATTTTAGTACATCAAGATTAAATAAATTAAAATGAAAAATATTGCCTTGGCTATTAGCTGAATTAAAAATTTTATATTTTTTATTTTATTTTATTCAGTTAAAGTTTATTTTATTTCAAGGCAACAGTGGATTTAATATGAGTTTTTTTAAATTAATTTATATATATATATATATATATATATATTTTTTTTTTTTTTTTTTTTGAAAAACTTATATACGTTTTTTTTTTAGAATAATTTGAGGATTAGAAAGTTCAAAAGAACAGAATTTATTAAATAGAAATCATTTGTAACATTATAAATGTTTATTGTTTATTTTGATCAGAAACAGGCTTCTGTATATGTATGTATAGATAATCTATAGACTTGAAAATAGTTTGTAAATGAACATTAACTTTTGGTTAGTTCTTCACTTTAAATATATGCAGGCCATCTTATTATTGAAATGAATGACACACAGCAGCTACACACAAGAAAATCTCCAGCAAACGCGCATGTACGCGCGTGCGAGCGAAATGACAGATGCGCTCGGTGTTGAGAGGTGGCGTCACTGGGTGATCAAGAATGATGGATGAAAATGCCACACTGCCCTCTCGTCTCCAAGCCTCTTTGCCCATTTAACTGACTGCCGTTCCTCAGAGCCAAACACACACACAGATGCAGGAGGCTGGATTTCATGCTGTTATCGTCCCCAAGGCAAGGTCACATTGCCGTCGCCCCTCTCCCCATCATTAGCGTCTGCTCAGATAATAGCTCAATACACAATTTTACACAGATCTCCTTTCTCAGGCATCTGTCTCCCGAAAACAAACACACACACATGCGCGTGCGGATGTTCGCGTGCATCAAACACATGTATACACAGGGGCGCAAGACTCTGAGGCACAAACTGTCTCTCATGTCAATCTCTTTTATGACAAACGGCCTAAAATCTATTTCCCGAATTCGCCGCTCATTCACACATCCTTTCTCATCCGCGTGACCCTTCTCGCAAGCCGCTCAATCTCTCTGACAGTCAAACCGAATCTTGCAGGCATCAAAGCCGCATAAGGATGTCGATCTCGGGAAGCGGAGGGCAAACAAGCGTTAGCGGCTAACCCCCTCCCGCGCCTCCCGAAGACAGGGTGGGAACGGCTTCGGCTGAGTGTCATTTTCACCTGCGCTTGCGTTCAGGTGTGTCTTCTCGAGTTTAGCTTCAGGTGAGCTTGGTGAGCTTGCCGCTGACAGCTGGCTCTAACCGAAGTTCTCGCTCTCATTGTGGAGAGCGATCTTTAGGTCGATGTGCACTGACAGCCAAGCTGTCACATGGCTTCATGGGCGCCAAGAGGCTTTCCTTACGCAGACGTGACAGCGCTAGCTACCTGAATAGCCACACAAAAAGCTTAATGAGTGTTGGCCAGGGGGCTTCGTTCCTCTTGGCACCAGGGGACCGCTGTGCTACTGAGTCTCGCGGCCCCGAGAGACTCGATATATCTGGAACACAATGAGAGTTTAATATATGACAATGAGCAATCGCACCACCCAGATTACATCACCCGCAACAGCACAGGGGACAGGAGGAGAGAGATTAGGTGAAGGAGACAGAGGGTCCATGGGACATGGGGAGGTGTAGAAATGCTGGTTTGGGAGACGCGTAGCTGGTTCACATGCGGCAGCAGTGCTCGAGCGAGCAGCCAGGGAAGTGATGCGTGAAACTGGCCAGCTTGCCAGACAGTCAAACACACACACACACACGCACACAATCAGCGGCCAAATTACTGCAGAGAAAATGAATACCTCCATCCATCCATAGCAACAGGCCAGGCCCACTAAACACACATACTTAAACACACACACTCATAGCACACTAATATCGACATGCCTAATCAAATAAACACACACTAGGGCTGGGCGGTATGACGGTTTATACCACGTGATGCTATGAATGTGTCAATAGGTAAAGGTTTTGCTATATTGTTAATATTGCAGTAAATATATTGAAGTAGATAATTTAGTTATATTTTAACCAAGTTATCAATACCAAAGCTGTCTGTTTTTACAGTTTTTGTTTTACTGTAAAATCTTTTAGATTAAAGTGTTACATAATGTGAATCTGTTTTAGCACTGTTGACAGACTTACTAAATTATATGAATAGTCTTTTAGTCTTTTTGGTTAAAAAGAGAAAATTATATATATATAATTCAGCGGTGTGCAGTGTTCTAAAATGAGGAGGCATTTTTTTTTTTTTTTTGTAAATAAAATGTAAATTTAGGTTCCAGTCACATTTAATCATTACTTACCCTATCAAAAAAAAAAATAAATAAAAAATAAAAAATAAAAAATATATATATATATATATTTTTTTTTTTTTTTTTTTTTTACATTAACAATGTTTAGTAATCAATATAGTATTTATTAAAGTCAGGTTAGTGTTTTTAAGCATTTTACATTTATTCCAAAATAAGAACTTAAGGCTGTAACAATTTAATATATTTTACTTGTAAACTCATATCCAACTATTCTTTATATCAATTAACTTTTAGCTAATTTTGAATTTTTCTGATCATCAGTTATCAAAGCTTGGTAAATACTGGTCACAGACACTGAGATTTACTTTAAATTTCACCAAGCTGATTACTCACTAAAAGCTCTCACAGATCTTGTTTTCAGCCCATTTTAAGTCTTATTTTGATGTAACAAAGTGGTTATATCTAAACCATTATATTGATCATTCAGCCTGATTCGTGAATGCACTAACACGAGGTGGGATTTATCACATGAGCCAATCACAGACAAACATAATCAGTCATATCCAATCATATTGCGATGGAGGCATTGAATCCTTTCACGTAACTTTCCCACATTCATTCTCAATTATCTCCGACCAAACCCACTGCATGCTTTAGGGGGTCTATTAAAACTTAATGGGCTCAGGGGAGGCAAGAAAGATGTGGACTCCTGCTGTAACTTTAAATACTCGTGTTGCTGTTGGACAATGTTTTTTTGGTTGTTAGAATAGTAATAGTGATTTCTACACTTTTTAATGTTATATTTTATTTTTGACTTTTTTAATCCAATATTTTGAGAAGACACTGCCTTCATTGCCTCCTCGGAGGAAACGCCCCCCCTGATATAATTGTAAATTAAAATTATATATATATGTGATAGGATTGATCATATCACCCACTCCAAACACACACACACTCTCTCACACAACATTTCCCTTTCTTTTCTGCACAGCTGTGAAAGTGCTGCACACATGGAGGAGATGACAGGTGAACCAATGATGGGTTTAAACACTCAAATCTCGAGATTGTCTCTCTGAGGCCTCACCATGCTAATTTTTCCCTCATTCATCTGGCTGTTACAGCACCTGATTACAGGAGAACAAATGCTGTTTACAGCAGTTGGCCGTGTCTACTGTGTGTCACAAAGGGATATTAGGCGGTTGAGTTTAACTGAGCTAATTATTCAACTGTCGCGTCACCTCACTTGACTGTGAATTCCACATATGAATCAACTGCACATTTACAATGTGCCATTATGTGGGCAGAGGGCGCGTTTCATATGGCATTTTCAGCCTTTTAATATTCAAGTGTTAGAGACTAATCACACATATTGTTATTGTGACTATTGTGTTATTGTGACTATAATGTGTGTGTGTTGACAGGCTCTAAACAGATTTGCTATATAACAGTTTACTTTCTTTCCTTTGTCACATGCTCTTGATTTCTTTTCATCTAGTTCATGATAACACAAGCCGAAGAGAAATACAGAAAAAAGAGACAAGACAAACTGAAATGGGTCAAAGAAATTTAAGAAGTGTCAAGACAAAATGAGAAAAGCAGAGACCAGTTGAGTCAAAATGAGACAAGAGAAGAGACAATATGACACAAACCAAGATGAGACACGAATGAAAAAAAGCGAAAAAACATATCAGCACTTTTCAAGACAAGGAGTAACAACATGAGACAAAACTGAGCAAGCAAGACAAGACCAAATCGACAGGAGAATACAGAAAAGAAGACAATAAAATGTGGCTTTTCAGAGAACAGAAAAAACAAGATGAGACAAAAAAACAACAACAAAAACAAGGGAAAATGAAATAAGAAAAGAGACAAAGTGAGACAAACCTAGATGAGACAAAAAAAAAAAAAATCAAAGAAACATGTTAGCATGTTTCAAAACAAGGAGTAAACAACATGAGACAAAATTTAGCAAGCAAGACAATACCAAACCGACAGGAAAAGACAGAAAAGAAGACAATAAAATGTGACAGAAGAACAGAAAAGTCTTAAGAAAGAAAAGATGAGACAAATTAAAATGAGTCAAGGAAAGATAAGGTTAGACAAGACAAAATGAGAAAAGATGCCAGATGAGTCAAAATGAGACAAGAAAAATACAAGGTAAAACGCGACAAGAGAAGAGACAAAACGAGACAAACCAAGATGAGATAAAAATTTAAAAAAAAGAGAAGAAAAATGTCAGCTTGTTTCAAGATGAGTAGTAACAACATAAGACAAAATTGAGCAAGCAAGACAAGACCAAACCGACAGAAAAGACGACAATAAAAATGTGGCAGAAGAACAGAAAAGACAAGTCTAGAGAAAGAAGAGATAAGACAGATTAAAATAAGTCAAGGAAAGAAAAGGTAAGACAAGACAAAATGAGAAAAGAGGCCGGATGAGTCAAAATGAGACAAGAAAAAGACAAGATATACTAAATGAGACAAACCAAGATGAGGCAAAATGAAACAAGAGAAGAGACATGTCTGAGGCTACGTTTACATGACAACGATGTTTTTCCCTTGCGTTTTTAAAAAGTTTCATGTATACACAACATGAAACTTGCGTTTTTAAAAAGTTTCATGTATACACAACAACATTTTTAAAACGATTCACGGTTACACATATCCGTGTACACTTCTAAAAACGCTGTATTACGTATACCAGGCCAGTAGTTGGCGCCGTCAGCTTGTTAGTAAACAGTACTTGTAGGGAAGTAAAATCGACATGTACTGCATGTCTACATACCTAACACGTACTACGCACATGCATTATATTAAAGTTTTCAAAGATTCACGTATTGACTGTTTACACGGAAACAATAACGGTGGCGTTTTCCAAAAACATGCACTTTGAAACCTGTTTTCAACATTATGTGTTTTCAGTCCCGGAACGCCGCTGTTGTGTAAACCAATAGACAAAACGCATAAAAAGTTTCAGTTTTTGGCAAGACGACACAGGAAGAGAAAATGGACAAGACAAAGACAAAGGCAAACTGAGATGAAAAAAAGTAAGTTGAAAAAGAAAGTTGCGAAAACAAGATGAGACAAAACAGGAAATGGGACAAGAGACAAGAAGAGAAAGTACAAGATGAGAAGAGACGAGAAGAAATGCACACACCAAATCACATTCTCCCCCCTCCCTCTCATTCTCAGTTTCAGTTTAATGTGCTTTATTGGCATGATAAGTAATTGTGCATTGGTATTGCCAAAGCATTAGCAGCTTAGCTGCATATCTGCATTCTCCCTTTCTGCTGCCGATGCAGGAAGGTTGGGACATCTGATTTACAACACAGCTTGTCCTCCATCCACCCAGACAGCTCCATAGAGACACAGGAGGCTGGATTCAATCTCCCAATGACCTTCATTGTGAAGGACAGAGCGCTAGAGAGGTGCAAAGAGGCAAAATGCATAATCTAAAAAAAAAAAACGTTTTCAAGAGTGATTGAGGACATGCCGTCCTCACAGATCGCCCAAAAGTGTTAGGAACCCAAGTAGATCAGTCACCCCCTCACTAAAACAACTCCGCTCTGCCTCAAACCAAATGGAAGAGCAGCGGAAGTTAATAGAAAGTGTTGAAAAATGAGTAAATGTGTGAAGAGGTGACAGAGTGAAGGAGTGAGGCTGCAAAAACAGCATGTGCCATGGAGGAGCCGAGGGAGAACCAGCTACAGAGGATGTGATTAAGTTGTAAATACTGTCAGCGTAAAGGTCAATCACTGAGTTTACAACCGTCAGTTGATCGAGAAAGAGGCCGAGATGAGAAAGAGACAGAGCGGGCGAGAAACACGGAGGGAATGAATGAGAAAATGAGAGAAGACGTGTGGGCTCAGTGTTGCTGAGATGGAAATCAAGCAGCACCCACATCACACAGAGCTTTACAACCATCTGCTCACACACATGCTTAATAGTGCATCCATGACACACACGCACACACATCCTCTTCAAGAGCTCTGTATGCAAGCCCACGGGGACTTTATCACGCTGCCCCCATTAGGGATGTGCAAAACGACATATTTTCATAAACCACTAGTAGGCAGGTTGTATAAATGATGTGATGACCTTAAGAAAGCCTTGTATAATTATGCTGATTTAAAGTCGTTCACAAAAGACTAGTGTTCAACTGTCTAAAAACAGCTGGACAGAGTGCAACTGAATGGAACAGGTGTCTCAATATAATTTTTAATGTCAGAAATGCAAGTGTTAGTAGTATGCACTTGACAAAAAAACTAATAAAAATAGTTACTAACAGCAAAATAGACAATTGTTCAAAGGTTTGGGGTCAAAGATTGTTCAATATTCTTTAAATGTGTTGCTCTGTTCACTAAGGCTGCAATTATTTGATTAAAAATACAGTACAAACAGTGAAATGTTATTATAACTTAAAATAACTGTTTTTTGTCATGTATGCCTGTGATGCAAAGCAGAATTTTCTGCAGCCATTACTGTAGTTTTCAGGTTCATGTAAACAGGATACATATCCAATTATATTTCGAAAAAAAAAACTGCATTTATTAAAAAAAATAAATAAAATAAATTAAGGCTGTCAAACGATTAATTGTGATTAATCGCATACAAAATAAAAGTCTGAGTTTTATATGTGTGTGTACTGTGTGTAATTGTTATGTATATATATATATATAAATACAAACACATTCATGTATATATTTAAGAAATATTTAAGAGTATATGTATTTATTATAATTTTTATATAATTTATAATATATAGAAATATACATATTTTTTAAATAACAGATTTCTCTTAAATATATGCATTAATTTGTGTGTATTTATATATACATAATAATTACACACAGTACACACATATATATTAGGCAAACTCAAACTTTTATTTTGTACGCGATTAATTGCGATTAATCACTCAACAGCCCTATTTTTTTTTTATCATTAAACTAACGGAAAAGCTTACTGACCTAGAAAGGTAGAATTATCTCTATGTCACAGGGACAGAATATAACTACATACTGTATAATTTATCATATTTATTCATTACTCATTCATTTATTTTTTTCTGGTCCAAAAATATCTAATCGCAGTCATCAAACAATAAAGTTATACAGATAATATATAATTGTGAGAACACGCATGTCGCAGTACTCTCATGAACGTGTGTCGACTGACGAAACTGTTGAATAAAGCTATTTTTAGTTTTCTTTGCACACAAAAAATATTCTTGTAGCTTTATAAAATTAATGTTGAACCACTGTCACATGGACTATTTTATTGATGTTTCTGAGCCTTAAACGTTGCGGTCTATGCAGGGTCAGAAAAGCTCTTGGATATCATCAAAAATATCCTAATTTCTGTTCCAAAGATGAACAAAGGTCTTACGGGTTTGGAACGATATGAGGGTGAGTAATTAATTCAAAAATGTTCATTTTTAGGTAAACTGTCCCTTTAAGAACCACTTTTGACTGCACAGCACACTGACACCTCACTAAAATCCTCTTAGCAAAAACGTTTCTTCTAATTTAACCCATTAGCATCTTAAATCTAAAACTTGAAATCTATAAAAAGCATCTAACAAATTAGTCAACCTCACCAATAAACTTTCCTGATTCACCCCAAGCCCCCTACACACACCCTCTGACTCAATGTCACCCATTCAGCATCACACAAACACTATGAAAGAATGTTTACAACCAGCATATGTAGATTAGATCTGATTCATGAACCACATGTGCTGGCTGATGATTTGCTGCTACTGTGACACGTGACAAGCACAATACAAAGAGCAGAGCGGAACAAACACTAAAGAGCGTCTCGATTTTCACACATCTGTGGCAACACAAAAGCCCGGGAAGCGCTGATGCTGTGCTCTGGGGTTAAACGCGCTGTGTCTCGCCCACCTGCGCTGATGGTGCCTGCATGCAGTACCTCAAGTCTCCAGCAGGAGGGGATGGTGTCTGAGTAACGGAGAGTGGAGAGAGAGAGAGAGAGGGGGATCAGGGGAGGATGTCAAACGGAGCTGGAAACCAGAGGAGGGAAAATGACGGGATATATTTTTGCTCTAGAATTCCGGTGGGGGGGTACGCTTTTTAGAAGCTCACATGAACAGGGAGGTCTGTCGACCGCCAGGCGTGCAGCCGACTGCAGGAGTCTTGTATGCTGTCTTCCTGTTCTCTTTTCTCCTCTCCACAAGCCTCCCAGCATGCCCTGCATGCGTGCATGGCCTCAGGCTAAAAAAATGACCAGAAATGACAGTGGAAACCGTTCTGATGCACACACACGCACATCAGTCGTAGGTATGCATATTTACATAAGTTAGATATTACACATATCGCATGTTTATTTTCTGACATGTTGTGGCTTGACTCTCCATAGAGAGTTTCTAGCTAGGCGTTTGTGACGGAGCAAGTGGGTGCATTTACACTCTGGACCTTGTAAATGAAAAATCGCCACCTATTGCAACAATAATAGAATTTGTTCCTTACCTTTCCTCCGCACTAATGAGATGCTAATGAGAGCCCTGGGCGGCAGGGTTAATAGAATCCATATTTTCAATTAAAATCTCCCTCTCTCTCTATTCCTGATGGACGGCATCCTCGTCACCACAAACAGGCCCCAACTCAGCGAGGTAAACAGAGCCAATTAAGTTTCACCATCTTTTGATCGCTCTATCACTCTCACAGTTAGTTTTGCGCAATCAAAAGAGCTGTCATCAGGCATATGGCTCTACAACAGACCCAGGGCCTATTAAACTAGCTCACTGCAGGAAAAAAGAGACGGAAAGCGAGGGAAAGCTTAATCCACTCCAAAGCCGAGATTCTGTCTTTAATTCTACATCAGCTTGCAGTGTGTGAGGTGTTGTGTGTGTGTGTTTTGCTGAGGTCAGCTGTGAATGTGTGTGCGGCCGGACTGAAAATCCTCAAAATGCGCCGTTATCAGTTCAGCCTGGCCTAGAAGTGATTTAGGGGTCTTGATCAGAGGCCACCCAGCGCTTTGTAACTACACTGATTGTGTATACAACAAAACACACATTTACATTCAAGCGCGTGTACTGGGTTAAATTAAATTGTATCTATCACCAGGTCTGCTATTATTATCTTTTCACCCTTTTCATTCTCTTTCTCGCACTATTCTTCACCTCTCTAGTCAGATCTGTTTATAGGCGCATATGGTGCAGAAACGAATGTATATCAAAGGCAAGTGAGCTTTCGCACATATGAACGTTTGTGTATGTAACAAAGAAAAATAGTGAGTGGGAGATTTTTTGCATTTAATTTCTTTCTGTTTCACACAAAATCCAAAACAAATTATTAAATAGATAACAACTACATAGTTTGGTCAGGTATGAGGACACGTCACAAACATCAAGGTTTCACACACTTAACGACTAATGATATTTCACATCTTAACTGTCACCATGGGAACTTGAGATCACCGGAATACTAAATCAGACCAATAGCACAAGACCAGTATTCCGCCAAACATCTCACTCATGGCTGCTAGCACTAACAAATGAGATGCCAGCTTCAGTTAGACAGCTGTAAACAGCCTGCCTCAGGCGTTCCCACCCTGAACGTGGTCGGCCTTTAACCTAAAAATCATTAAAACGCAGTCAAAACAGACATAATTCCTAATTTACTTCGCAATTCCCTGGAGACTTTGCATCACCCCCACCCAAACATTCCTCAATTACTCAGCAACAATGTTCCCTCAACAAAGCGCTCACTTTGTTTTTTCCGCCGAAATGCAAATTTGATCAAATTTGGCAATTTAGCCCGTTTACTCTGGGAGGTAAATTAGGCTAAACTGCAGGCTTGTAAATATTGAAACTCGCACATGCATGAATAATTAAATGAGAGGGCGGAAACGTATCAACCGGAGGCGCATCCATTCGCCACCCTCAGCCAGACGTCACTCATCCGAACTACCGTCAACCCACATCAATCTAAAGTGGCAAGCGTGTCTACCGAGACTTACAAACCAACATTTACACATGACGTTAGTGGCTGAAAGGCATAAACAGAAGAAACGTGAGTTCTCCGATGAATGGACACCCTGTTATCTGCGTGCTAGAGGCACGCAAAGAAGAATGATTGACGTTCTCTGACGTTCTTTTAGCCTACGTTGAGCGTCCCTGCTGAAAAGACCAGCTTGAATTTTTCACGTCGCCTGGTTTGGTTGCTGGTCCCGGTGCTGGTGGAGCTGCACATCCATGCAAAACTTGGTCCTTCATGGTCCTTCTGGAGAAGCTGGTTGACCAAGGAAGTTTTTAGCTAGCTAAGCAGCCACCAGCCAGTAACACAGCATGTGCTGGTTTTTCCAGCAGGGTCTGAAGTAGTTTCTTTCACAGTTCAGTAGCACTCTCTCTCACACAAAATACACACACACGGTTCTGCGGAGCTCTTACCGGTCTCTTGAGAGAGGGCTTTAGCTCTGCTGCTGGTGTTGCCCGAGTGATGCATCGCTCCTTGAGTGAGTCTTCCCCTCGTATCTCCTCCTCTCCTCTTCTCCGAACCGGCGGACGCGGTCCCCTGACGGTCTCTCTCTCCTGGAGGAAGGGGCGAGGGGCTTCAGAAGCCACGTACGAGAAGCAGTTGTGCCCTCTCTGTCTCCACACGCCCTCTCTCACACAACTTCACACGCGCGCGCATACGCCACGCAGCCACTTTCCCCTTCCCGGGTTGCACGGCACTCTAGTCCACAAACCGACGGGAAAGGTCTTAAGGTACAGAGGAGAAAGACAGATGAGGGAACGAATGCCGGAGAAAAGAAACGGAGTTGTCGTCAACCTCTCTGCGAGTGCGGAGAGAAGAATGCAAAGGGCTGTTCCATCCTACATCTGCACATGACTGGAGCTCCGCACAGACTCTGAGCTCTGAGAATTATACAGCATCGCTGCGGAGCACGGGAGAGAGAGAGAGAGAGAGAGAGAGAGAGAGAGGTGCGGGAGAGAACAAGAGTGCGGGGGAGCACAGAGAGAGAGCGAGAGAAAGAAAGGAGGGGTGAGGATGGGGGAATGTGACAAAGCATGTTCATCAAAGAGAGAGGAGGAGAGAAAACGAGACAGATCGCGCATGTTTCCCCCGTCTAGCCGAGACGTGAACGTGTCAAGCCGTGTTACCAGGAGTACGGTCAGTGTTCGTCCTTTAACACACGCAGACAGACAGATTTTCACTTCTTTACATGCACAAGAGGGTCCCTTTGGAGAGGAGGGCTTTCAGCATCAAAGGTGCTGACAAGCTGACACAACACGCTGAACTAAAAAGCACCGGCGTGGCTAAAAATACATAACCTTGTACCGCCATGCTTTCACGCAAACAACACTGGATATGTGAATATTAGATTGGAGATCCGGCAGCCGCTTGAGGTCTGGAGCGGCAGAACGCGATCTGATACTGAAACACGCTGAGCCGGAGTGCTGTAATACACAAGATTTCTTATGCCTCGCACACATCTCTGACAGGACACACACTTGAAATTACCGCCCAGTGAAACACAACCGCTATTCTTTATTTGCATTGGTTGTCAGTACAAACAGCAGAGCGTAATGTATAAATAATCAAAAGTGCTGCGTGGGAATACTAAGCGCTTTCGTTTAAAAAGATTGAGAACAGAACGGCCTTCACATTTTACTGAGTAGTAAAATATTTAACAGAATACTCATTGAGAAGACAAGAAAACTGAAGGAATTCATCGAAAGATGAAAGCAGGCATTACATACTAGCATGAGAGTTTGCAACTACACCCATGCTTAACCACCCAACTTTTGAAGAGGTTTTTAACCAAGAAGTAGAGGTTTAAGGTCAAGGATCATCAGGGATCTTGATGTTTTCCAATGGTAAAGTTTCACTTTCAAATTGTTATATGTGACCCTGGACCACAAAACCAGTCATAAGGGTCAATTTTTTTACATTTTGATTTATACAACATCTGAAAGCTAAGCTTTGCATTAATGTATGGTTTGTTAGGATATGACAATATCTGGCCCGAGATACACCTATTTGAAAATCTGGAATCTGAGGGTGCAAAAAAAATCTAAATATTGAGAAAATCACCTTTAAAGTTGTTCAAATTAAGTTCTTAGCAATGCATATTACTAGGAAATTAGGTAGGAAATTAACAAAATTTCTTCTTGGAACATGATCTTTACTTAATATCCTAAATTGATCATTTTGACCCATGCAATGTATTTTTGACTATTGCTACAAATATACCTGTGCTACTTATGGTTTTGTGGTCACATATAGCTGTAAAATCTATAACATTTACCCAAATTTTATCCTTGTCACATTAAATTGAAAGTCTGGTCAATTTTTACTCACTCATGACTTTTCTTTTGTGGGTGAACTATCTATTTAAATTTACATTTATGCACTTTACTGAAACAATTACCCAAAGTGACTTGATTTCCCTGGGAATCAAACCCATTATCTTGCCTTTGCTAGTGCGATGCTTTACTATTTGAACTTCCATGAATGCTTTGCAGCACAAATAATTAAATCACTGCATTAAATATTGGTTAGATTGTAAAATGTTGGCATTTCCAACATAACACCAGCCTAAAACAATGCCAAAAAAACCCTTTTGACTACTGACTAAGATTATTAAAGGAATAATGCCAACCAACAATGAAAATTCTGCCATTTCCACTGTCTTTGTTGTCATACAATAGATGACGTCACTTGAAAAGGGAAGTGTTTCAGAAGTGGATGAAGTAATTATATCTTGATGAAAGGTTATGAAGACAAATGATAACAATAAGTCTCCAAACTTGCATTAAGAAAGAAAAAAAGCCTCAATTTTCATTCCATATTGACTTTAAAACAGCCCAGTTCAAAGTTCAGACCACAGACTATTACACTTACGCAAGGGAGTACAGGAACAGCCTCCAATACTGTGCATTCAGAAAGGAGCTGACCATGGTACTGCCTGCGCTGTCCAACAGAGGGCAGGGCTACAGATCAGCATCCCCCTGATGTCATCCATCCCGGCTACAACGCATCCTGGTCCCAATCTCGGCTGCTTCCTGTCCCTGAGTTACCGACCCACACACACACATACTCCGGCAGAAGCAGCTATATTTGCAACGCCTCTATATTTAGAGCCGTTTGACCCTTCTAGATTGGACAAAGAGCCAATCTACTCAAATGACTCTCTCTCCCGCCTTCTCTGGGCTCACAGTACCATAGGGAGGGACTGGATTCTGTACATATAATAAGCAATCTGGACACACACAAACATGCATCCACCCATAGCGAGAGCTCTAATGAAGAGAGCCGTTTTGGAAGGCCACACCGCTATAAGTGCAGACAGCTGGATGGATTCATTTCTGCTCAGTCCATATCAGACTCTCCTCACATTGTGTTCGTAATTACGGAGGACTTATCAAACAGTGTTTTATCAGTGTCCACTCTTCATTAGTGCTATTGCAATCACTGTTAAGTGAAAAATGAAGCCTGTAACAAATTAACTGCGGAAATGCATTTAACGGGTTCAATACAAGTTAAGCTCATTTGCCAACACTTGTGGCGCAATGTAGATAACCAAAAAAAAAAAACATTTTTTAATTAAAAAATTATATATATATTTAAAAAAAAACCTGCTTGTTTTCAGACTAACAAACCTAGAGCGTCAATATATTAAATTAAACTTGTATTATTATTATTAATATCATTATTATTAATAAATAAATTCCAATAACTGTGTGTTTTTAATTAAAAATGGTTGTTGCAGGAAAAAAATCTTTAATTAATTTAATTTATTTTTTTTTTTAAACATTTTAATTAAGTTGGTTCATTTAAAAATAGCTCAATTTAAATCATTTTAGATCACTCTGTGGACACCAAGTGGCTCCTGTTTGAGGATTACTGTCATAAAATGAAAATAAATTAAATATTATAAAGCGTTACATTTCTGCTTTTAAAAAATGGCCTCGCCGTAACCTTGATTTGTGCTTTTTTCGCCAAGACAAAAAGGAATGAGTTGAAAATATTTCTAGTTGTAATCAGCATTATGCCACAAAAGTTGTTGACTGAGCTTAACTTGTATTGAATGCAGAATATTTCTTTAAATGGCCCACAGAGAAAAATGATTCAATGCCAAACTATTGAATTTCCAGAAAAAAACAGATTGAGGCAGAAGAAAATGCTCTAAATAGGAAGATTTTCTGCATATAATCACTTCTCCTGACCTCAGTAGAATAGCACCTGTCTTCCCTGAGCTGTGATGCGGCGCTGCGACTGGTGTGCGGAGCAGCAGATACGGACGATGTTGGCGTCCAGTCTGAGGCTGTGTAATCAATGCAGACAGAGCCTTCCTGCAGTATTAAAGGAACTTATTCAGCCTAAAGGCTTCCAACTCGCTGAGCTGAAAAAGAGCACAGTACTTACACCTCTCAGCTTAAATATACCGAACGCACGCTGCACTCAAACGCACGCACACAACCTTCAGCCTGACGGCTCCATCGACCGCCCCATTCATCATTTCCAACAGACGTGGATGCACACGCTTACTCACGCACATGTACACACATACTTACAGCACACGCAACTTGTTTCGGAAAGCGCTTTGGCAAGTATTGCTGACCTGTGATTACATTCATTACATGTCTTATAATCAACACTCAGTAGCATCCAGTAATCTTTTCATTTGGTTTTGCTCCTTTTCTCAATTCCTGTCTCTGCATCTTTCAAATGACTGGATCGGCTCTAATTAATCCCTGTCCGTGATTGGCAAGCACATGAGACAAGAGAATAACAGAGATTACTGAACCTGTAGGGGGAGCTCCGCTCTGTGCTTCACTTCCTGTTGCTATCACCGCTACTGTCTAGTTAACCCACATTGTGCTTTTTCGGCTTAACTTTCAATTGTGGTTCTGCAAGTTCAAAATGACTTTTGGTGACAAAGACTATGTAGATTTAACATTCAGATTTGACTTAAAGGACTATTTAACTTCTAGAATAAAAATTGTCTGAGAATTTACTCACCCTTATTTAATCCAAGATGTTCATGTCTCTCTTTCTGTAGTCTAAAAGAAATTAAGGGTTTTGAGGAAAACATCCCAGGATTTTTCTCCATATAGTGGACTTCAATGGGAGCTAGTGGGTTTAAAGTCCAAACTGCAGTTTCAATGCAGCTTCAAAGGCCTCTAAACGATCGCAGCCGAGGAATAAGGGTCTCATCTAGCGTTCATTTTCTAATAAAAAATACTAATTTATATACTTTTTAACTACAAATGCTCATCTTGCACTTGCCCAACCTTCCACATTACATAGTCGTGTCGGAAAAGGTCCAACATCACTTTTTGAACCTTTTTTGTCAAAAGTGTTTGACTTTCTTTGCACGTTTGTTTTGTAAACACTTCCGCCTACGTCACGTGTGGCCATTCCAATGTGACTAGGTAATGTGTGAAGTCGAGCTAGTGCAAGATGAGCACTTGTGTTTAAAAAGTATAGAATTTTTGGATTTTATTATTTTTTTTAGAAAATGACCGATTGTTTTGCTACATAAGACCCTTATTCCACGGTTGGGATGGTATAGACCCTTTTGAAGCTGTCTTGAAACCACAATTTGGACCTTTAACCCATTAGCCACCACTGAAGTCCACTACAATCTTGGAATTTTTTCCTCAAAAACCTTCATTTCTTTTCGACTGAAGAAAAAAAGACATGAACATCTTGGATAACATAGGGGTGAGTGAATTATCAGGAAATTTTTATTCTGGAAGTCAACTAATCGTTTAAAGCTACAGGCGGTTTATAAAAAACAGAGCGTTCTCATCCCCTTGTTTGGATGGCAATACAGTTAGCATTATAGTTATTTTTTGTGGTATATTTCTCAAAAACACATCAAAAAAATTAATTAAAAAAAGTTACAAATAACAATTTTGTAAAACTCTCCCAATTCTGTGCTGCAAACAACAAATCCTCTGCCCAGTTTCAGTTCATGCAACAAAAATATTATAAGTAGTCCCAACAAAAATTGCATAAAAATTCATTTTACAAATGTATGTGACTTTAATGCAATGAAATTATATTGTGACAAAATATTCAAGAATATCTTTCTGGCTGTTGATGACTATTATGACACATATATGTGCATTCTGATAACTTAATGAAGAAGTTCCCTTCCAGAACAAAAATTTACAGATAATTTACTCACCCCCTTGTCATCCAAGATGTTATGTTTCTTGAGAGAAGAAATTATGTTTCTTGAGGAAAACATTTAAGAATGTTCTCTGGTGGACTTCTATGGTGCCCGTGAGTTTGAACTTTCAAAATGCTGTTTAAATTTAGCTTTTCAAAGGGCTCTAAACGATCCCATCTAAGGAAGAAGGGTCTTATCTAGTGAAACAATCAGTTATTTTCTTTAAAAAAAGTACAATTTATATACCTTTTAACCTCAAACACTTGTCTTTTGTAGGTCTGCGATGTGCATGCTTAATCTGTGTAATCCAGGTCATTAAAGTTAGGGCAAGTCGGAAAACTCCCATCTCGTTTTCACCTCCAACTTCAAAATCGTCCTACATCACTGTTTTACCTTTTTTGTAAAGGGCATTTGACCTTCTTTGCACGTTCACTTTATAAACACTGGGTCTGTACTTCTGCAGCGATGTAGGATGATTGTGACGCTGGAGGAAAAAATGAGACAGGAGTTTTTCGACATACCCTAACTGTATTGACCCGGATTACACAGACTACGCATGTGCATCACAGAGCTAGACAAGACAACCGATCGTTTCACTAGATAAGACTCTTCTTCGTTGGCTCGGATTGTTTAGAGACCTTTGAAGCTGCATTTAAACTGCATTTTGGAAGTTCAAACTCGCTAGCACCATATATGTCCACTATATGGAGAAAAATCTGAAAATGTTTACTTTAAAAAAACAATTTCTTTATGACTGAAAAAAGGAAGACATGAACATCTTGGATGACAAGGGGGTGAGTAAATTATCTGCAAATTTTAAACTCCTTTAAAACAATAAGTCAAATATGTCATTACATTTACAGATTCATAGTAGATTTACCAAGCATAAATTGTACATTACATTTCCCTCTGTCTGCTGCCACTAACATCATACCTCAGGATAATTGTTAGAAGAGACTGTGAGTTCTTGTTGTGCCATCAGCCAGTCAGTGTTGTCATGACATTATTTGACTGCCATTACAGAGTGATTAGATGGTTTGTTATGAAGGTTTATTTTGGTTTGTTGTTTTGCTGTTTGCTTACCCCCGAAGTTAAGCTTCCGCTGTGTTGCAAACTAAAAAGTGAAGATTTTTCTGCATTCTAGTGTACATAGCAGCATCCTCCTAGAACGGGTCATAACAGCGTGTAATAAATTTGTGGCTCCGTTCCACGGCGACACGGTGTGAAAGTCACGCAAGCAAATTGCTCCAGCCCTGGTCATGTGGTGATAAAAGCACAGAGAGAGATTCCACGCATGCACTAGATGTAGTTGAAAACAGAACTGGAAGTGACTAGTATCTATGGCTGCGGAGAAAGAGCAGGGCAAGGTCAGACAATGAAGGGTGGATTCTGTGAGTTCCATCACACGACGTTTACATCACACCCATCTCATTGTTCTTTCATCTCTCCATTCATCTCTCGCTCTCTTTCTTCCGGCCCAGGGTGAGAGGAAGTGAATGTGAATGAGCTAAAGGAGGTACGGGGATGGGCAGCGAAGGGACCCGTGGGTTGAACAGAGCCATTTGTCATCCGGTGAAAGCTTAAGAAAAGACTAGTTAACCTTTCCTGGGAAGCCCCTGGGGAGCCTAGCAGCAGTGAAAAAATAACAGAAAAAGTATCAGCCAAGAAAAATATTCTTGGGGAAAATAGATGGCCAATGCTCAGAGACCTATGTACCTTGCAAAACGCTGCGCTAGCCACTTTTGACATCTGGGTCGCCTCTACTCATAAGCAAGGACAGAAAGAAGGATTGTAGCTGTTGCCCTATATGTAGATATGTAGAGATTACAGAAATCTGCTTGCCCGTTTCCGCGTCAGTGCATTCATGTATTCTGTGAATGGATTTTTAGAAAGCATCATATTGCACAAAAAGAATGAATGTCTACAACTTACTAGAGGTAACCAGACTAGGTTACTTTGCTGGTCTCCCAGTTTGGTCTGGCGTTTTGGCCACTTTTCAGCTGGTTGTTTTTTTGCTATGTAATTTATTCAATCTATGCTTTTCGCAACCATATCAGGCAAACACATCAACACTCATTCACATTTCATGTGAATTACGAGTCATGTTCTTCTGACAGTTTAGCCAGGCACTTTTATACTACTATGCAGGTCATTGAGAAACCAGTTCGTCGTTTGCCAAACCTGCCCCCAAGCCTGTCACTCAAGGCGGCATCGCCATGGCAACAGTGCGAGTCGGCCAATCATGTGCGCACAGCAGCAGGAAACCAGTCTTGAACAATTACGAGAATGACACAGCCACTGAGTCAAAACAATATGTACATTTGACTGGAGGCAGACCATCTTTTGCTGTACAGCATCATTTTAGCAAGAAATATCAATACAGACAAACAGCTGGTGAGCGGAATTAAGATAGATACGCAGACTTTCATAATCACAGTTTTCAGATTTCATAAACAGAAGTTTTACAGCTCTATTTGTTTCCACATAACCAAACATTTCTTTCTCTCTGGAAAATGACTGACAGACGAATAACTCAACTTACCCGTGACACATAGATAAAAGTGACTTCAGAGGAGTGACAGACAGAAATTCTTCAACTGCCATTCTGGTTCACCGAAGTCGGACATACTGTGTAATTTTTGGTGTCCTTTATGATTGTTTCTTGTCAGATTGTGTATTGTGACCCCACTGAGATTGTAGGTCAGATGTTAAAGCATTGCATACAGTAAACCACCTCAAGCTACACAATATACAACTTAACCAACACTTAACAAATAGCATTGTTAACTGGGTGTTTTAGTCTAATCTGACATCCTTGTGTACATGCGAAATTGAAATGATACCACAGAAACCTAATCAAGCCACTAAGCTAACATCACAGATGTTTTGTCTAGGATATACAGTATACTGCTGTTCAAAACTTTGGGATCAGTAAGATTTTTAATGTTTTTATTTTTATGCTCATCAAGGCTGTGTTTATTTGATCAAAAATACAGAAAAAACAGCAATATTGTGAAATATTATTACAATGTAAATTAACATTTTTATATTTTAATATACATTCAAATAGAATTTATTCCTGTGATCAAAACTGAGTTTTTAGCATCATTACTCCAGTATTCAGTGTCACATGATCCTTCAGAAATTATTCTAATATGCTGATTTATTATTTTTTCAGGATTGTTTGATGAATAAAAAGGTAAAAAGAACAGCATTTATTTAAAATAGAAATCTTTTCTAATAATATACTCTACTGTTTAACAGTTTGTGGTCAGTAAATGTTTATTCTTGCTTTTTTTTAAAAAAGAAATTAATACTTTTATTCAGCAAGGATGTGTTAAATTGATAAAAAAAAGTGATAGCAAAGACAAAAAAGATTAATATTTGGAATAAATGCTGTTCTTTTTAACTTCCTCAAAGAAATTAAAAAAGTATCACAGTTCCAAAAAAATATTTGGCAGCACAACTGTTAGATAATTCTAATAATAATTAAGCATATTTGGATGATTTCAGAAGGATCATGTGACACTGAAGACTGTAATCGCTGATGGAAATCTAGCTTTGATCACAGGAATAAATTATATTTTAAAGTATATTAAAATAGAAACCATTATTTTATATTGTAATAACATTTTGTAGTTTTGATCAAATACATGTAGCCTTTTTTAAAAAAATCTTACGGATTCCAAACTTTTGAAAGGCAGTGTACAAAGAACCCTCTTTCTGAAATATAAAGACAGTTACTTATATATTTTAATCATGTAAAAATAGTGCTAATTTATACTGTGTGAAGAAAAAAAAAATATGTGAGACATTGTAAAGACTACAAAATCTGAAGTTAAATAATTGGCTTTGCAAATTGTTTTAATATTCTCTTAAACATATTTCATTAATATCTTAAGTTAACACGTCACCTTTGACAGCTCTAAAAAGGATAATTTTGTGATTTTTCTATCAATTTTTTTGCTGATCCCCTGAGAGTCTACAGGCCTCCATTTGAAAACCTTTGCACAAGCCAATTTTTCCTTGAAAAAATGAGTTTTTTACAATCAGATGGTAAAAATCGAGTGTGCTCCGGGTTTAACCCCATACAGAATGACTCGCAAATGGTAACAGGCTATAGCTCATAAAGCCTGGAACGAGGTGGATGACGTCTTGCAGATTAAGACATAGATTAATGGATGGCCTTCTGTGACATTAGAGGAGGCAGAATTATGAGTCGGTAATTGAGGATCCTTCAGCAGGAGCAGAAGGACTAGATGATATGAGACCAGAGGGATGGAGCAGCTGGATGAAGCTTCTATCCCTAACAAGGAGAGAGAGTCAGTCACAGGGGGAATCAACTTCTCTATGCAACTATCTTTGGCTGCAGCTTTCAGCTCTTCCCCGTCTCTCTGAATCCATCTCTCTCCTTCACTTCCTTTGTCTTTGTCTCACGGACACAGGTTATAGCACTCTTCTTTACGCTTACTGATCTTTAGGGAGATGAAGTAAAGGTGGGGGTTACACAAGGAAGCAAGACACAGTTTCAGAAATGGAGACTGAACAAGAAAGCAAAGCAACAAGAAAGAAAGAGAGTGAGAATATGTGAGGAGGAAAATATATGATCTAGCTAGAGGTGGAGAACATGGGGTCACTCAAAATGGCGTCTCACTGAGCACTCGCTCTGGTTTCACAAGAGCTCTGGCGTTCGAATCCAGGACTGTTTGAATCAGGTCATATACTTATACTTTTAAAAATAACGTTTTGGGGTGACACCATAATACCATGATGTACAGTATGAGATGGTAACACCATGGTGTGTTAATACCAAAACCAAGTATGAGATGGTAACACCATGGTGTGTTAATACCAAAGCCAAGAAAGTCTATAATACCTGAAAAAAAGCTGGAATCTGTTGCATAACAATGTCAGTTTCTCAGCTGGTGCATGACCCCCAGCAAGTACAGTTTGAACGCTCCCGTCTTTGTTCATGACCATTCAGTTTCCAGATATATTTTTCTTTTTTGAGGCAATGAAATGAACCATAAATGTGACAATTTAATAAGAAAAAAAAAAAAAAGTTGGGGGAGTGGGGTTTATAATATAATATAATATAATATAATATAATATAATATAATATAATATAATATAATATAATATTTATGGCTATAGCATAACATTTACTATTTTGGATTGCAAAAACAAAATGCCCATATCACACAATGACTTTATAAATAGTGTAGTTATGGTATCTCAAAACTCACAGATTTCATTCACTATTTTTAATAATATTATAATATATTAATACAAATAGAGAATGTAATATTTAATTTTTGAATGTGAATCACCAAGACTGATGCAAGTTATTCACATTAAATGAATACATTTTTTTTAAAATGGACATTGAT
>JAHKKF010513554.1:0-40589 GCA_019740295.1 Labeo calbasu
TTGTGTAAAACAACACTCTTTTTACCTTGCCAAAATCAGCTCTGCAAAAATCATCTCATTCTGGTTGAGGCTGCTTTAAATGCAAATGAGCTCTGCTCGCCACACCCCTCTCTTCTTTCTGTGGAGAGACAAGCCTGTTTACTTTAGCCGCTAAACTTGCTAACTAGCACATTATTAGCAAAGGCGATTGCAGAGATTCATAAAAAAAAACCCTTATACTTACTTCTGCTGTAAGTGAAGCTGGATCATGAATGATTTGCGCGAACATGGACTGATATATGTAGATCAGGAGGCGCATTCCCTTCACAAACAAACGTAATGTTAATCCACTGCATCTTCAGAACCTCAGATGTCGGGAGTAAATGACGACCACTATGTTCATTATTACATCCAGCAACACAACACCTCAATCGCTCAATTGGAGATATTCTTGTCAAACTTACATCCCTGCTCCAGCATCGAAACAAAGAGGGCGGACAGTTATAGCTGATCTGAGGTAAAAACAATTCAGATTACTAAAATATAACTAAAACTAAATGTCATTTCAGTCAAAAGACTATGACTAAATCAAAATTTGCTGTCAAAATTAACACTGATCAGCACACATTTGCAAAAATACAAAAACACTCAAATGTTCCCAGTAACAGTATTTCTAACAGAAATTATTTTCTTTCTGTCCTGTCCTTCTTGTCCTTATAAGATGCCAACCCAGAAACAACGTACAGCACTACCGGATTTTGCTATAAGTTTGATTGCAACATATAATTCATTACTGTTAATAGTGTTCATTGTCTGTTTGATTATGTCATTACCTGATTTTTACCATTCATCTCTGCCATATGTACGTCAACTTGACATAGTCACCACAAGTAAGCTACTATTTAATATATTATAGAAACTTTGTCTGTAAAGCTGCTTTGCAACGATTTGTATCGTGAAAGGACGCTATACAAACAAACTTGAATTTAATTAAATAATACTGCATATAATGATATTCTACAGAACAGTGAGAAACAGGAAAGTAAAACATTTGAGTGCTAGGGACATATCAGTGCTAGGAAAATGTAAAAAATAAATAAATAAATAAATAAAAAATATTATTATTATTATTGTTATTATTATTATTTAAAGATTTTTAAAATATATTTATTAATAATAATAATAAAAACAGTTAATCCCTACAAAACCTTTTATATTACAACTTTTATTAATATTAAAATAACTTTTTACATCATAATTTCATTATGAATTAAGCATTTAAATTATTTATAATAATTTAAATGCTTTATTCATAATGAAATTATGAAACAAGAAACCAATCAGCTTGTTTCATGTGAACATGTTTCACTACTGAAAAAGTGGCATGGCAGAAACGTTGCACCATTTTAGAAACGTTAAAGTCATTTAGATTGATTTTACCGCAACCAATAGACTTTCTATGTTTGACTCATAAAACAGAAACCTTCCCTTTGACCAATATGATTAAAAAGCAGCAATAGCAATCAGCGCCCAGAGCCTTTAAATCCATTTCCAAATATATTAACAATGTGAATAAATTACCCTCATTTAAAAATGATGAATTCTCAGTTGATTCTTAAATTGTAATTAAGCAGTGAGTTCAAGATAGCATGTCCAATATTACTCTAATAGCTTATGGGTTTTTGTTTATTAATTTCTTTTAATATTGGTTTAATATCAAGCGTAATGAATCCGCCAGTTAAAGCTTTGCTATCAAATTGCCAGTACTAATTTGTAAAATGACGCAGTCTGCTGTGTGACTTACGTTGCATACTTCCTAATAGAGCGGAAACTGCTGACAGTGCACTACATTCCTCAGAGGCCTATTGAGCAGAAAATTATAATTAATTAATCATGGAGTGCAGCGCATGCTCTTCCAGATCAACCCCTTGGTTATGGACTCCACCTGGGATGTCCATAGGGACATGACTCAAAAGCTGCCAATGGCCCTGGCCAAGGCCCACACAAGCTGGAAAGACTGTAAACACAGTCACAGCACTTCCTTTTTAATAATCTTCTGTTAAATATGAGCGTTGTTGTGAATGAGGCCCACTCTTTCTCTCTCAATCAACTATGACTTTGAATGAAATAAGTCGTTTTATCAAGTACTGTAATTCTTCAGCAGTGTCACTTATGCACAATGTGAATTTGAAATCTACATCATCAAGAGGAGGAGTGTGAATTGCACTAGACGTTATGTATACAGCGATCTGGGTCTTTGCACAAAAGAGCTCATTAGCATACGGCTGGCATACATGTAGTAAATAATCTACTGGTACCTGTAAGAAATTAACATCTGTCGCATTTTAATGTACTGTGCAGATCCCCAATCATAAATCTCAACAGAAATGTTTGCAAAGAACAAGTAAATTACTTTGCAAATGTGTAAATTAATGTCTGTCCATATTAAATCTCAGGAGAATGTCAAGGCTGTATCAAACAACCTTGGAGAAGAAAAAAATGTGGGAGGAGAGTATGAGTGAGAGAGAAAAAAAGATGAATTCTGGCTTTGCAAGCACTTATTTAATAGAGAAACCAAGATATAAATGAAATAAAATAAAATAAAAGTGAAATAAAAAAATTAAGTCAAATAAAATATAAAATAAAGTCAAATAAAATAAAATAAAAATACAATCAAGTAAAATACCATAACATTAAATTAAGTAAAATAATATAAAGTAAAAACAAAATAAAATAAAGTCAAATAAAAAATATATAAAATAAAATAAAGTAAAATAAAACAAAATAAAAAATAAAACAAAGTTAAGTAAAATACAGTAAAATTAAATTAAGTAAATTAAAGTAAAAACTAAATAAAATAAAGTAAAATAAAATATAAAATAAAATAAAAAATAAATTATAAAGTAAAATATAAAATAAAGTAAAATATAAATATAAATATACAATAAAATAACATAGTTACATAAAGTAAAATAAAAATAAAGTCAAATAAAGTAAAAATAAAATAAAATAAAGTCAAATTAAAATTAAAAAGTTGCCTGCAAAAAGTAAAGTGTTAAAACAGAGAAGAAAAAAAAAGATTGCATTTTTACCTATTTTTTGCAAAAAAACTGTTGAAATGGATTGTGGGACGTAAAGGCTATTTGTATGTATCGATATCTTGGTTGTTATCCAGACATTTTCTCTCTATATACCTTTTTTAATAATCATATTTTCCTTATCCTATGCCATCTGAGATCTATTACAAACATCAGTACTCAATGAATGCAAATGCATCTTCACGCTTCATCTGCTTCAATCCCTGCTGCAGATAATATAGATAATAATCATAACACAAACCCCTCTCACACGTCCATCGGATAAACCGTTACATAGGTCCACAAAAGACAATCCGGCGTGCAGTTTACGTCTCTCTCTCTCCTAATGGCGTACCTGTCAGTCCAATTTGAACTGGTGCCGTTACATTTATTGCCCTTCTATCTCTGTTTCAAATAACAGAGCAGAATGCAATCACAACGAACTGATCACACATTACGAGAGATTCAGATGTGCTTCATGGTAATAACTCAGCAGCTGTCTTATTTTAATTTTTCTCCAGAGATGTAAACAAGACTGATAAAGAGATAAGACACTCGTCTCGCCCGTCTCAGGACAGATAAGTTCAACTGAGCCTCCAGAGGGGAAAAAGCTATTTTGATTGGCACAATAAGACAGACCGAGACACAGGTGGTGCCCAAACGGAGACGCAGGGAATCCCTGAAGACTAGATAAAGGCCCTGACAGAGACCTAGCCACTTGCCGCCTGTCTGATCTGCATTTGATTAAAGTTTAAGCACGGACACGACAGCGCGCCTGCTCCAAATGAACAGCAATAACTCGGTGCGCATCTGACGTCCTCTTTGATATTTAACTATCAATGAATTTCTTCATATTTATGATCATACACAATCGCTAACTTGGGCTCCATGCGAATTCTTGTACTTTCATACTTGCGCATACTGCGGGTTAGGGAAAGCGAAAGACATAACAACAACTAGCATCTGACATCTAGAGTACCCTTCACACAAGGAACACATTCATTCTGCTCTACATTGAGACAGATCAGAATTTACATTTGCAATAAAATATCTCCAAGTGAGGTTTAATGTGGCTGGTGGTCTGGCAAGGACGGCAGAATTAGCCTCATTCACATTCATTAACCTCATTCACATTCTACAGAGCAACAGAGCTGTAGAGCTGTGTGTCACCATGCCTGGGAGATGATGAATTGCTAATCAGCTGAGAGCTGTCAAGAAACCCCAGGAATGTACGATTTACACACTTGTTTGCTCCTGCATTAACCATTTGTAATCAAATCACTATTTATTGTTGGCTCGGTCAGACGTGCTTTATGAGTTGGTGCTGTCACGTCTGCAAGTTGTCGAGAGGAAGGGAGTGTTTCTTATTTCCTGCAGGGAGATGTTAGGTGAGCAGCCAAAGCGTCATATTGTGTACAGCATATACTGTACGTCAGAACGTTTGAAATGAAGCCATTTGTTTTAATCACCTCTGTAAAATAATAATGATAATGCAATTTCCAACTCATTACAGTGGTAAAATCTTTATCATTAGGGTTGGGAATCATAAGGAATTTAATGAGCCCATTTCCGGTTCCGATTTCTGTTAATGGTCCTGGTTCCTTAATAATGGTTTCATTAACAATTCGTTTAGTAGGCTGTTTTTGAAGAAAATCTGAAGAGAAATGCAAATCCAGTGTCAAATAATGAGATGAATTTGACAGTAAATACATTTAAAACAATTCTTGTAAAACCTGTGTTTACGCAGACCTTGCAGTGACCTTTCACAGTTTCTTTAGAGGCAGCATAAATGTAATATAATGACTGGTCTTAACTACATATTAAATAAAACTAAAATTGAAAAGAACTGTTTTTCATTTATTTGAAAACACCACAGTTTTTAATGACTTTTCAGTGCTTTTAGATGTTGCATAAATATCATTCGATAATTGCCCTTAATATAACAATAAACCTTAACAATGCTAAAAAAAAAATGGTAACATTTTAAGTCATCAAGTTATTTTTATAAAATGCCACTGATAAAATTCATAATGTGTATCCTTAACTGCACATTGTCATATGAACAAACAGTCAGAAATTACATTTATTAAGTCATTTCTCTCAGCTTATGTTTTAAGCTGAGTTTGTTTTACTAAACGTATGTATGTTTTTGATTCACTAAAAAAACAGCTTGTTCAGGAAATTACTGTAATTAATGACTTACCTTCATGTCGTTTCCAACTCATTACAGTGGCAAAATCTTTATCATCGGGGTTGGGAATCATAAGGAATTTTATGATTTTTTTTTATTATTTAATGAGCCCATTTCCGGTTAAAATTTCTGTTAATGGTCCCGGTTTCTTAATAATGATTTCATTAACAATTCGTTTACTAGGCTGTTTTTGAAGAAAATCTGAACACAAATGCAAATCCAGTGTCAAATAATGAGATGAATTTGACAGTAAATAAATTTAAAACAATTCTTGTAAAACGTGTGTTTACGCAGACCTTGCAGTGACCTTTCACAGTTTCTTTAGAGGCAGCATAAATGTAATACAATAACTGGTCTTAACTACATACTAAATAAACCTGAAATTGCAAAAAAGAAAAAAAGCGGTTTTCATTTATTTGAAAACACCAGTTTTTAATGACTTTTCACTGCTTTTAGATGTTGCATAAATATAATTTGATAATTGTCCTTAATATAACAATAAACCTTAACAATGCTAAAAAAAAGTGATACAATTTTAAGTCATTAACTTATTTTTAATAACTACACATTGCCATATGAACAACCAGTCAGAAATTACATTTAATTAAATCTCTCAGCTTATGTTTTAAGCTGAGTTTGTTTTACTAAATGCATGTATGTTCTGATTCACTAAGAAGCAGATTGTTTAGGAAATTACTGTAATTAATTACTCACCTTCATGTCGTGGCAAACCCGTAAGACCTTTATTCATATTTGGAACACAAAATAAGATATTTCTGATGAAATCCAAGAGCTTTCTGACCCTGCACAGACAGCAATGCAACTACCACAAGGCCCAGAAAGGTAGTAAGGACTAGTGTTGTCATGATACCAAAATTCTGACTTCGATACGATACCTAAAAATCAAGAAATATCTCGATACTACTACTGAACTGATACTAGGACAAAAACATAGAACAACAGGTAAAGCAGCTGAATAACAGATGATCCAAATGGAGTTCACAGTTATTTTATCCATTTAAAAAAGCATTTTAACCCCCTTTAAAGTAAATAATAGAATAATAAAAATCACATGCCAGTGCCACTATAGACAAGGACCATGAGCAATACCAAGCCTACAAGTATGTAGAGATCTTTGCAACTTTGGTAAGTTAGCTAAAAGGATAAAATCAATATAGTAATTTTATTTCACAATAACAATTTATATCATAATATAGTACTTTTTTTCTTTGTTATTAATAGTAAGAATATAGATGCAAGTAACAAACTAAAGGAAAAATCCTTTTTTTCCCCATTTTAATTTGTCTGGATTCCGTTTTTTCCATTTAAATTTTTTCTAGATTCTACTTTAATGCTTACGTTAAAAAATATGAATCAAAAAGTATGTCTGATTAATTTAAATCATGAAACTTACACAATTTAACAACAGTTTTAATGGAATATTTTTTATTATTTTTTTCTCAAATTCAGTTTTATTTTGATCAAAGCAAATCTGTTTTCCATTAATTGTCTGTATTTCTGTATTCTATTTTAATAGTTTCATTAATTTATTATATATATATATATTTTTTTTCAGAAATACTGTCTTGGGTGATCTGGTAAATGTATATATTTCTGGTAAATATTCCTTAAATATTGTTTTAATAATATTTTATTAGTAGTAGCACTATCATTACATTGAGTAATATTTCTGTCAAGTTAAACCAAATTTTTATTTTGATGGGTTGCTGCCTTTAAGTTTCTGTTTGCATATGATATAATGATAGTTCTTCTCAAAAGTAATGGTAAAATGCTCATGAAGTGACACTCAGAGCAGTTCTAGAGATTTTTTATGTGTTCAAGCACTCATATATTGAGGCGGCAGAGGCTGAAAACACAGCGAGTATAACGCGCACTTCAGTATGTGTGTAGTAAACGAAACCGTGTGTGAGAGCCATTCATTCATACAGATACACGCAGAACATGCAGGATTCATATTTAAATAGCCCATTTCCGTGATATTCTGCGTTATACAGTAAATTCAGTTTTTATGACTGGATCCCCTGATTCGGTCCGCATTTTCCGCTTCGCTTTAATCATAGGGCCCTAAACAGCGTTAATATGCCTCTTATTAAAATGCATTCTTAAAGTACCGGTACTAGTAAAATGCTAAATCGTACTGTTTTTACAAGCAGGGTATCGCAATACGTTTAGTATCGGTATATCGTACAACACTAAACAGTAAGGACATTGTTAAAAAAGTCCATGTGGCATCAGTGTTTCAGCCTTAATTTTATGAAGTTACGAGAATACTTTTTGTACGCAAAGAAAACAATGGTTTTATTCAGCAATTTTTTCTCTTCTGTCAGTCCTCGACACGGGTTCACAAGAACACCACGCGCATGCATATTGACACAGCACCCAGATGCGGACAACATTGCTGAACAGCCCTTATTTTTGTTTTCTCGTAG
This sequence comes from Labeo calbasu, assembly GCA_019740295.1. Lineage (NCBI taxonomy): Eukaryota > Metazoa > Chordata > Actinopteri > Cypriniformes > Cyprinidae > Labeo > Labeo calbasu. Next base: position 7,698 of record JAHKKF010513554.1, read on the forward strand.
CTTTATAAAATTGAAGTTCAACTACTGCAATGCGGTAGTTGCATTGCTGTCTATGCAGGGTCAGAAAGCTCTCGGACTTCATTAAGAATATCTTAATTTATGTTCCGAAGATGAACAAAGGCTTTACGGGTTTGGAAGACATAATTAATGACAGAATTTACATTTTTGGATGAACTATCACTTAAATGTGTCACTAAAGAACGAATGAATGCACGGCCATGGAACGGTTCTAAATAAAAGAAAACATGACTGTAAAAGGCCGCACAGAGAAGCAAGGGACGAATAAGCTCTTCCTGCATCTAGTGAAAGAGAGCATCCCCTCTCAATCTCTTACATTTCCTCTGAAGGCAAAAATGCCACCCAACCGAGTGTCCCCGGGAGGAGTGGCGAGCTGAAGTTAAATCAATAGGCTGACAGCTGAACTCCAGAAAGTCCAGACTGTATCCTAATTAGTGGTCAACATGCAGTGAGAATTTCTCTGCCTAATTGTGCTTTGACGTCCCCCACTAGTGGTAACAAAGTGCTTGGGAGGCGAGCTGCAGGGTAGCCTCCCAACCTGTTGTTAATGGCCTGTGATTTAAAAGTTAATGAGAGCTGAGTTAAAAGCAGCATTAGCCAAAGGCAACATAAAGTAGAGCTATGTGGATTAACTTTTCATTACCTCCCTCATTACGTGAGCCTGGGGATTAGAGATCCTGGCTAAAAATGAAGCTTAGAAACATCAGGAGTGTGCAACCAAAAGCCCCTCAAGAACACGGAGAAGACACGCTGTGAGCGTGCTCGCCACATTCAGACCAACTGTACCTAAAATGACACCTTAGTCTCTTCCACTAGACTGTAATGAGGTTGTGGCTAAAGGATTTAACCTTGAAAATTGCGAGAAGTCATAAAAAGGTGTAATGAGGAGCCCATGTCATTTTCATAGAAAGTTCTCAGCGCTTTCTCATTGAGGTGAATTGCTTTCCAAATGTCTTTTCCATTCTGTAATGAGCTAAACGGTTGATACAGGATATGGAGCTGAATGAACTTGCTACCGCAGTAACTGTTCTCATTCCACCCTAAGCAAGTGGATTTACTAACTCACACGTAAGCTTCAGGCAACCAATAAGAGAGCCAATTTTCTCTGAATATTAAGGTAGTCTACATGGCCCTAACATTGGAGACACAATAAAAATACTAACAGCACGTACAGATCTCTTTGTGATTGGTTAATTGTTAGATAGTTAAGCATAATAGTTAGAAGCCTAATGATTTTCCCATCTCCTTTAACACCTTTATCCCGATTTTAAAATTGGCCGACGAATGGCTTATACGCTGACTTCAGTGACAAACACTCTCCGGTGAGTATCAGGTTTCTGTCCTTCACAGACCACAGCCTGAAATTCAATGAGCTGGAGCTTCTCTGGGTTCGGCTGCTTTAATCAAACTTCAAATAATAAATAGTGAATCTGTCTGTGGTGAAAGGTGACAACAGAAGAGAATGAATGTCGTTGCCGCCAGATTATATAGACCTAATAAAGGCTCATATTTAATAAAAACCAGCTCCTCTGCTGATCTCGCTCTTTGAATATCATTTATGAAAATAATAAAAAAAAAAAAGAAAATGTGTTAATGAAAGACTTGGTAGAAAAGAGAGGGTATTCACACCAACAAACTACACAAAAAAAGTCCATTCAAATTTCACTCTTCAGTAAATTAACCAAGTATAATCTGTATTCAGATTCTATCATTTGCATAAAAAGACAATATCTGCTACAGCATGTAAAAGGAGAGATTATAATGACATTTCTGCTTCTTTCTGCATTTATCATGTTGACAGGCTTCATTTAACTCTTCATTAGATAATACCAAGCCTTTGGTCACTTACAAGCTTAGAGTATTTGATACTGCACTGTAAATTCAGTTGTCTTTCTGGAAGTGATTTTATATATCTATACACACTACCATTTAAAAAGTTGGGGTCTGTAATTATTATTTATTATTAAACAAAGTCTCTTATGCTCACCAAGTCTGCATTTATTTTTGTCAGAAAAACAGTATATAAACATTTTTACATTTTAAAATAACTGCTTTCTGTTTTACTTGATTAAAATGTAATTTATTCCTGTGATGGCAAAGATGAATTTTCAGAAACCATTACAGAAAGCGACTTCAGAGATCATTCTAATATGCTGATTTGTTGCTCAAGAAACATTTCTTTATGATTATCAATTTGAAAACATTTGCGCTCCTTAATATTTTTGTTAGAATCATTATATGATGCAATGATACGATATACAATATTTTATGCTTTAACAGAGCTATCGATACAATGCAATAAAACCAAACAGAAAAGAACCCTGAGAAATGATGGTTTAAAGATGCAATCAATAACACATCCTGAAAAAGCCGACTGAATTTCATTGCAATTTGTAGCTAATGCACACACTGTATATCAGTATAATTGTGCAGAACTTTGATTACCATTTGGCTTAAGTTGCGTTTGACATTCTTGGCCATCTTTCTAAAGCAGGCTATGATTCAGAAGCAAAGATTCATGAAGTCAGAAAGGGGGAATATAATAATTATTTGAAAAGACACATTTGCTAATGGACAAGTTATTAGCATTATAGCAGGAGTTGAAAGAAAGAGTGAAAGCAGTGATACAGTATTTTTAAAGGCAAAGACAGAGAGGTTGGAGAAGAGAAAAGCTAAAGGTGTAAATCTAATCTGAATGAACGAGGTCACATCATAGATGTGGCCATCTTTGATCTGACTGGTGAAAATTCCCACCCATTTGATAATTAAACAACTTATTTTTACATTCAAGACCAATTAGGTTTATTAAAATGTATGCGGACTGACTATATCTCTGCGTCACAGAGCACACCGCTAGGTAATCCACAAATTTACATTCAAAATAAGGTATTTCAGCCAGGAAATACCTAATTACGCAAATGTCACCTATATGTATACATACAAAATATTTAGAAAACAGCCACTGGGCTCGTCTCCAAGTGTGGTGAAAACCTGTCAGGCCTTTTTACCCCGTCGAAACGGCTGGTCCTACAGGAGAGAGCTGAAGGTACTTCTTATGCACGTTGTTAATGTTGGCCCGTGACAGGTCCTCCAAAACAATAGCTCATCTTTACAGCACATGTCCCTCGTGACGCCATTTCAACAGCTGATTTCCCCTGCCGGCCAATTAGGTAGGGCACAAAAGACTATAGTAATGGCCTCGGTCCTCTCTTCCTCCAAAAACAAAATGAAAATCACTGCAGACCAAACTGCCAAGGTGAACACCTACAGTGTGATTTATACGCCTCATAAAGAAGTGCCTTGGACAATTTGAGCTCATCCTTTCACAGACATGCTCTCTCCGGCCACGGCTCCTACAGCGCACTGACAGGGACCAATCGCAATTTACAAAGGAAAAGAGAAGAGCGAAACAGCGCATTGATCCGTACCGCCGCAATTAACAATCGGCTGAGAAATATGCCAGATGACTATTTGCAAGAGTGAGTCGTGAGCAAGCAACGAGGGGAAAAAGCGTTATCGTTAATATTCTAAACAGGCTATGCCAATTATCGATCTTTATGCATGTGGTTATGAGGCAGTAATTCATCATGTGTTGTAAACCCCAGGGTAATTAAACAAGCGCAATGCTTATGAAGGCTATCATCAGTTTCTTTGCTATAGCGGTCAATCATCCTATTAAGGGCTTCCAGGAACTTTGCATACTGTCAGGGCAGTGGCAATGCACAGCCTGGGGCTAAGAGACCTAATTAAAAGGTAGCCCAGTGGAATTCTTCAAACCGGTGCCAATTTCAGCTTCTTCTCACAATTCCAGAGTTATTCCTCTGCGCTGTATATCTGTGTTTCGTATAATTCCCAGTGTGTGCTCTCATGCTATCTCTCTAGGCGATCTCCACTCGCAATTCAATATTAAGATTGATAGCTGTTAAGCCACCTCGGGTACCGAGAGGGAAAAACTCGCACGCTGAATTTCATTGATTCGGCGCTGAATTCTAAAATATGAAAGCTTTTTATTTCTTGCTCAGTTCAGTTGTTCAGCAACCGATTTGCAACAAGAGCTGTAAGGCATTGCATCTTCAACTCAAAACAAATGAGACAATATTCCTGATACAGCACAATGCTGGAAACAACGGTCTGCCCCTCAGGATAAGACGCTGGGGTTATCCACACCGTGTGTTTGGTATAATTAATTACATAAATACATTTTGGTTTTATTTAGTTTTTTTCCATTATAGCAATGTAGCCGTAATTCTCTCTGTATTAATTGACCTCATTACTGTCAGAGGTAGTTGTAACATTAGACTCCCGTGGAGGTAGAGTGTGTTTTAATAGTGAACAAATTCGAAAGTTTGTACATTAAGCCTAAAAAAACCTTCTAGACACATGCTTGCAAAGATATGACTCTGCAACATTTGCCCCTGGTTAAATACGCATGTATACTTTCATTTATTCATTTAGAAAGCCTGCACTTTAGAAAGCCCTTGACTCGCTAGGAGAAGAAAGTGTGCAAAAATAGATTGCTTGTTGGGGGAGTGTGTGCACTGAGCTGAATGCGAGTGGAGAGGTTTCCCCTCATGACCCATGGCAACCTGTCAGCTCCCCCGTCTCTTCTACTCCTCTTCACCCAGACAGGCAGGTGTGGTTCCCGCTGCTGCTCGGAGGTACTCCATCAACTCACACTAAGACAGACACTCTCCACCGGAGCTGGCTTCCTTACGCTCATTTGCTGTTTAATCAATGCTCCCTGTGCCTGACCTGTCACCACATGGAGGTATCTGTCAATGGATATGGATTATATCTTGCATATGCCATTGAGTATCAATCAAAAGTTTGGGTGAAATAATAAACTGAGACTGTATCCTTTTCCATGTAAGACCTCTTTTCAAACAAGCCTACTGGGTTCTAAATTATAGGAGGCACTTTGGGGAAGTTCTGCTTAAAAATACTGAAACAAATAATGTCAAATCATAAGTTTGTGCTACGAATAATCATATCAGTCAGTTTGTCTGAACGAGTTGTACATTTTCCTTCACATTCAATTTTTCAAAAATGAAAATTCTGTCCTTAATTACTCTGCCTCATGTCGTTCCAAACCCGTAGGACCTTCGTTCATCTTTAAAACTCAAATTAAGATTTAAAAAAAAAAAAAAACTTTCTGACCCTGCATAGACAGCAACACAACTACCATGTTGAAGGCTCAGAAATAGTCCATGTGACATCAGTGGTTCAACTTGAATTTTCAAACTTCAAGAATACTTTTTGTGCTAAAAAAAAAAACAAAAATGACACATGGACTATTTTGACGATGTCCTTACTAAATTTCTGGGCCTTGAATGTGACAGTTGCATTGTTGTCTAAGCAGGGTCAGAAAGCTCTCGGATTTCATCCAAAAACTTTCCAAAGAAGAACAAAGGTTATAAACGACATACGAGTTACAAACGGCAGAATTTTCATTTTTTGGTGAACTAACCCTTTAAAATATGACAGCGAATTACAAATAAAGTCGAAATTATGAGAATAAAGTCGAAATATTATGAGAACAAAGTCAAAATTATGAGAATAAAGTCGAAATATTACAAGAATAAAGTCTAAATATTTCACAAATAAAGTTAAAATTACAAGAATAAAGTCAAAACGTTTTAAGAATAAAGTTTGTGAATAAATTATGAGAATACAGACGAAATTACGAGAATGAAGTTGAAATATTACGAGAATAAAGTCGAAATTATAAGAATAAAGTCAAAATAATACGAGGAAACAGTTGAAATATTTCAAAAATGAAGTCTAAATTATGAGAATAGTCAAAAGTCAAAATATTACGAGAATAAAGTCGAAATACTGGGTGGCTGGTGCACTACAAATAATGAATGGAAGATGTTAAATATTATTTCCAATCATTTACTGTATTATACCAAACATAGTCACTTATATACCTCACAAAAGACAATGTATAACGAGCCCACTTCGACCTTTAGAATGTTTTATTGTTGCTTTTAATTAAATACATGTGAGAAATGAAAGGTTGGACACCACAGAGAAAACAGTATAATTTAATGAACTGATTCACATGAATACAGCTGTCACACCCCTGTGGACTGTTTTGTTGGTTTTGCCCTTCTGTGCCCTTATATGGTCTTTCCTGTTCCATTTCTTGTCAAGTCTTCATTGGTTAATTACCTACACCTGTTTTTGCCTCGTTAGCACCCCTTTATAAGTTTGATTCAATGCCTTGGTTTTCGTCCGATCTTAACGTTATGTGAGTGTGTGTTTCCCTGCTGTTCCTGTACCCTTGTTGGATTTTATTATTAAACCCTGTTTGTTATATTTCGTCGTCCTACGGCTCCTTCCTACACATTAGCCTGACAACAGCAATCGGTCACGCCACATTAAAGAGCTTGAAAAACACATTATTGTAAGGTGTTTGTCTTCTGCTATAAAACTGAATTTGAAAGCTGAGACTTTGTTTTATATTACAAATAACGAATACAATCGAAGACATGAAATATTGACATTATTCTTGTAATATTTCGACTTTACTCTCAAAATATTTCGACTTTATTCTCGTAGTATTTCGACTTTATTCTTGTAATATTTCAACTTTATTCTCGTAATATTTCGACTTTATTCTCGTAATATTACAACTTTATTCTCGTAATATTACGACTTTATTCCTATAATATTACGAGTTTAATCTCACAATCTTACATTTTTTACATTTTTTAACGTGCCACTAAAACGCCATCCTATTACATATATTGATAATTGTTAAATGTGTTTTCTCTTTATCATGTAACTCTATCATCTATCTATACATTTTAAGTCTATATTTAGAAGCAATGACTGGGGTTGTTTCTTCCCTGTAAGTATAAGGACAACAGCCTCTCTCTGGGCTGTTGAGATGGCTTTCAACAGAGCCAAAGATGTATAATTGGATATTCTGTGTAATTTTATGAACACAGCTCAGCTGCTGAGGCTCAAACTCTAGTAAGCAATCCACCTTGGGAAACACTCTTGGGTTCTCGGAGGTATGGATGTCATGAAACAGAAAATAAATTACGCTTAACCCCTTACTCGACTGAACAATTTGATCTCCTCTCATCTACAGGGATATCAGATGAATTATATCAGTGTCAGTGCAGAGATTATTTATAGACTGGAGGAGCACGTTGTGCACATGTACAATTTTTCATAAATCAATAATAGATGATGTATACATATGAACTGAATTTAGCAACGTGTGCATGTATGAATGTATCTGTTATTACTTGTCAGAATTAATAAAGCAACTGTTAATTAATGCATCTAATTAGACAAAAGAAATTAGCTTTTTTTATCTAACTATATTTATTGATGTTTTTTGTTCCTTTTCATCATGATGCCTTGTGCTTGTCATTTTTCTCTGTTCTGTTTCACTGGACAAATGGTTCCAACTGTATGAAATGAATTATTAAAAGACAAAGTGAAGAATAAATTAAAGACAAGCAGAACTTAGAAAAACAAAGTTTATTTTATATCATAAAGTAACAAATTAAAATGACAATGCATAAAGAAAAACAAGAAATTAGTGTAAAATATATATAAATATAATTTTTTTTTTTTGTTTTAATTTTCACTTAACGCTATTGACTGCTGCAACGATTACCATCCACAGAAAGTATACGGTAGACTGATTTGTTTATAAAGATGTATTTGAACACAAGTCTCATGATTCTATTTGATTACTACTCTTATTTTAACTTACAGAAAACAAACCTCATATACAAGCTGTAGCTCAGCTTTGGGAGTTCTTGCTATTGTTTTTACTTTCTTCTATTTGAATGATGGCAAATTTTCCTTTGTATTCAAAGTGAGTGGCAAGTCTTGCACAGAAACGGCCTTTTCAAAGAGCTGACAATATGAGTGAGTCTTTTGAAGCCCTCCCATGGCACTGAACATAATGGTAAGTAGAGGCAACTGAGGACTGAAACTGTATGAAATAATAACTACAAGAGTCTGTTAAAGCAGGCTGAGAAAGTAAAAGTTGTATTTCTGTAAAACAGTGCTGACTCAAACAGACTAACCAAGTTATCACATGCAAATCACAATACTTTACTAATTGCAGTTCACTTCAGCACAGCTCTTTAATTAATGTTTGCATGTCTGCTGAAGTTATGGACGAGCAATATCTATACAAGTGTTACAAGTCAAAGTCAGAATGTAAGGAAGAAAGTGAGAAAAAAAGAAGTGAAAATGAGCCTACAGAACAAATGAAAATTGTTTTATTTTTAGGTTCCGCCACACTATAAATCATCTAATTTTTTTATTCACGGAGAATTTTCCACTTTTACATTGGATTTTACTGATAAAATGGACAAGATGTGCCACACTTGTGCTGCTTGCTAACATTGTTAGGAAGAGCATCACGAGAAAAAGCATTTAATTTACCTGCTTTATTCCAAGGCAAATGGAACTGTGTCCTTCTTTGTGGAGCACAAGGTCAGCTGGACATGGAAAAAATACTTTGAATGAGGGACATATAAAAATTTCATAATATTTATTGTGCATCCCTACACTCTAAAAAATGCACAATCACGTACATATACACATACAAATGCAGCACTGGGTGAAAAATGGACAAACCCAGCAAATGGGTTGTTTTGACCCAGTGGTCGGCTTAAATGTTTAACCAAATCTTCTGGGTAGTTTTATTGAAAAATTACTATATGGTTGGCTTACAATGAACCCAAAATTAAAAATCAGACATACGATTACTAGAGGCATTAGCAATAATCAAAAAGTGAACATTTATTAATAAGCCATTTAAAAAAATATATATATTTAATTATTATTTATTTAACTTATTAATAAATGTTAATTGCCAACCTATTTTGGGTTCATTTTGGGTTTAAGCAAGAAATAGCATTTTTTTTAAACAATATTTGAGTTAAATAAAACTACCCAGAAGGTTTGGTTAAACATTTCTGACCCTGGACTGTCATAACCAGTCATGAGGGTCTTTTTAAAATTTATAAATGAAAGCTGAATAAAAAGCTTTCCATTGAAGTATGATATGTTAGGTTATGACAATATTTGGCAGAGATGCAACAATTTGAGTATCTGGAGGGTGCAAAAAAATCAAAATGTTCAGAAAGTTGTCTAAATGAAGTTCTTAGCAATGCATATTGCTAATCAAAAATTAGTTTTTAATATATTTACGGTAAGAAATTTAAAAAATATCTTCATGGAACATGATCTTTACTTAATATCCTAATGGTTTTTGTCATAACAGAATAACAGATAATTTTCACCCATACAGTGTATTTTTGGCTATTGCTACAAATATACCCATGCTACTTAAGACTGGTTTGTGGTCCAGGGTCACATTTGACTGAACCACATGGGTCAACCGCTCTTAAAAATGCTTGAACTTAGCCTTTTTAGAGAGTATAAACTGTCATATTGGCTCATATTAGAGATGGGAGTATTTAATTGTAGATTCTCATTGTCTCTAATTGATTTATTATTAATTTAAAACATATAGATTAAATGTGCTGTTATATACCACTCAAAGTTATTTTAAAATACTAGTAAATAACATTAACCTGCAAATTAATACAATTTTTTCTCTCCTGCACATTATAATTCTGTAATGCCCCAAATTGGCACTTGCACCATTTAAAATTTTAGTTTCTAGTGTTTTCTTTTTAATTTATTTAGACAAAACAGTATAGCATTTAAATACTGGCTATTTACTGGCTCACATAAAAATAATGAACCACTTATCACATCAGACAGAAATGTTATATTGTGCACCCCTACTGTATATTAAAGGAGAAGTTCACTTCCAGAACAAAAATACTCACCCGCTTGTCATCCAAGATGTTCATGTCTTTCTTTCTTCAGTCGATAAGAAATTGTGTTTCTTGAGGAAAACATTTCAGGAATTATCTCCATATAGTGGACTTTAATGGTGATAAAGATAATTCCTGATTTTTTTCCCTCAAGAAATGTAATTTCGTATCGACTGAAGAAAGAAAGACACAGAACATCTTGGATGACAAGGGGGTAAATAAATTATCTGCACATTTTTGTTTTGGAAGTGAACTTCTTTAATATTATTTGCTCAAACACACAAAGCAAACATTCTGAAAAAGGAAGCAAAAGCACTCAAAATGTCTGCAATTATCAAACTACTCTCCCCCCTCTTCCCATAATGCAGTGGTGCATTCCTGAAAGATTAATAATGCTCGGAGATTGAACGGGGGATTTGTGAAGAGGGGAAGAGAAGACACTTTGACCTCTGTGATGAAAATTAGTGGGTGAATCAAGGAAGCAATTCTAAATGATTAGTAAAGAATGAATGCCCCCTTTGTAATGGATCTTCAATGTTGTGCCAACAAGGATGTATACCGAAGCACAGAGGAAAAGGCTTTTAAAGATAATCTTCAGCATGGAGAGAGGGACAATTGGCAGGGTATTTAATACTGATGAACTAACACATCTGTTGAGTGGGTCTTCAGTTCTTTCATGATGTAATCATGAGATCATGTATAGATGCTAAAACATACAGTTAAGGACTCTGAACAGTAAGTGCAGCAGCTCTACAAAATCCAGTAATCATACACTTGACCTTGTACTTCAGGTGAGAGATATTGGATGACTATATGAAACCTCTCTTATTCTCCTGTTCAACTTCTGTAACAATGCAAATGAATTAATTGAACTAACAGGTATGTACACTCTTGTATCTGACATGCAGAAAATATCTGTAATTCAATCTGGAATTCATAAAAGGTCAGGCAGAAGAGTGAGAGAGCCAATTCATACTCTGCAAGGCTCAACTGAAACACACACAAAGGTAAATGAAAGTTAAACAAATATCTTGAATTCTTTCTCCTTGACACTGGTCAGTATTTGACTGGGCAGGAGTGCTAATTACTAGCCTGCAACGTGTCTAAACTAGCGTTTGAGAGTTTCAAATATATGGCACCGAGTCGCACTGCTTTGTGGTCTTTTTTGAATATACAGTAGTTTCACCCTTGTATTTCAAGGTTGCATGGCTCTGAGATCTTTTTTAATTTGAGTCAATGTTTCATTGTGCAGAGAGGCTGTTGTTAAACTCCCACTTATCAGATCTCTTATTTCTGTTGGACTTTCACAGTAGCACAAGCAAAGTTTCAAACACAAAGTAAAGACCTCCACTAAAACTTTTGATTGGGTTGCAGGATCTCGCTGTGAAATAATGTGAGCTGTTTTTTTTTTACATGCAGAGAGCACTGCAATTATCCATGAAAGGCTTTCTTTTCAAAAACAGGCGAGACAAGCTTTCTTTTGAAACTTGGTTCCAATGATCTCTTTCGAAGATGTCTTACACTAATAAGTAGGACTGCTTGATAGTACAACAGCTTGTGTTCTCCATTGCCAAAGTTCAAATGTAAGTTCATTATCTATTGATACTCAACTCATGTTTATTGAAAACTGTTTATTGATGCTAGAATGAATCTGAAGCTAAAATGTCTGATAAATGACAACACTTGCTTGATCTACTCATATAGTGAAAGGGAATCATGGTGTGCTCCTTGCACAAATGAAACCGTAACCAATGAAATACAAGCCAAGACGATGTTGTTTTGTACACTCTCAGTCTGAAGTTACAAAGCTCTGGAGCCTCATCGACTGTCATCCTATTTGTCTGATAAATTATTACTGAAAAACACACATTCTATAAAATCTGCTTTTCATATGATACTTTTCCATGTCTCCGCAGAGTCCTGGGCTCATGGGTTTCAATTAGAGGCAAAGAGGAACACATATATGACCTCCATGTGGAGAACACCGCACAGCACTCTGGGTAGTCTTTGGAGTGCTGAGACTCTCAATGTAATTTTAGTAAAACAAGGACCGAAAAAAAGTCATTGAAGCACTATGACCGCCCTTTACCTGAACTCGGTCCCTCAGAAATAATCTTAAGTATTTCCTTCACCAAAACAAACCACCGGCTCAGCTATAATGCGAGTACTTTTGAAATTCTGACAGAACAATGGCAGCTTTCAAGTCTTCATGTTCCTTAGTGAATTGTCCATTTGGAACAAAAGGCCAAGAAAAGATTTTTTTTCCTCCACTTTCCCTTTACTGGAGACTTCAGATCCTTAAGAAGTTTTCTAAGCTAGTTTCCTGACCTAGCTTTTTATGGCACACTTCTTTAAAAAGACCGGAAAGATGTGGAACATGATTGTGTTTAATTGATTAACACGCTGTTCAAAAATAGCTAGCAATAGTTTTTCTGCTTCTTTTCCTTCTTGCAAGCAACATATGTATTACTGTTCAAAAGTTTGGGGTCAGTGAGATTTGTTTTGTTGGATTGTTTGAAAGAAATTGTTACTTTTATTCAGCAAGGAGGCATTAAGTTGACAGTAGTGGCAGTTAAGTGACAGTAAAAACTTTTACATTGTTGCAAAACAGAAATCTATTTCAAATAAATCCTCTTTTGGACCTTCTATTTTTCAAAGAATTCTGAAATCTATAAAAAAATATTAAGCAGCACAAAACTGAAGATTGGAGTAATGACTGCTGAGACCAAAAAGAGGCTACTTCAAAAATATTAAAACAACTTGTCGAACCCAAACTTTTAATGATAGTGTATAACCAACAAAATAACTTAAAAACTGAATAAAGGCTCTCTGTTCGTGGCATTAAACAATGTGTAAATATATTTGCTTTTTTGATGTTTTGATGTAGCTTGTATGTGGGCTGAAAGCGCTCTTGATAGATAAATTTAACCATAATGCCATGCTGCACTCCGGGGTTGTGGGGGTGTCCAGCATGCCAGTGGCTGTACAGCAGCTGCTATGATGAGCATCACTGCCCATTGTCCAGAATCTGGCCCATCATACAGCTTGCTGTGATATGAAATGACAAGGTTATGGAAAGATTAAGAAAATAAACAATTTTGCCCCCTTTTGAACTCTGTTTTAACAGTTATAAAGGTAAAACACTATTTTACTATTAATCTTACTATTAAATTACTATTAAAAATTCAGTGGCCAGATAAGACATGTTTCAATAATATCAGCTGATCAGTATATTATCAGTCTGTTTAATATATACACACACAGATTTTATAACGGGGGAGAAATTTATCATTAACAAGATTCATTGCCACTCTTTGGATGTAGATACAATGGAAAATCTTTGTCATACCACCCACTCTAGTCATCTTATATCTCATAAGGGTCAATATATTTTACTCACCAATTATACACTAAAGGTCAATTTTTCCCTGAGATGAATGCATGCTAGGAAGGAGGCAATTAAAGCTGAATATATGCATACAGCAGGGCTCGGAAAGAGAACATTATCTTAAACTTCATTACTGATTCCATGAAGAAGCAAGAAATGGTGATTAATCACACAAGAAAATAAGCAAGGAAAAAAGTACAGTATTTCTTCTAACCTGCTTTCTAGTATATTGATGAAGTCTCAGTTCAAGTCTCAGTCAAGGGAAACTAGCAAAAACTGTCAATCACTATAAAAAGGAATGCAGTATATAAAGTTGTCTGTTTTGCTGAAGTACATAATTACACAGAATTACACAAATAAGCTGAGACTGACATAGTTCAGATGATATACTATAAAAGAATATTGATTTTAGTGAGTTATTTACTTTAATGTACAGCGGTGGCCAAAATAATTAGAACACTAGTATTTTCACTAGTTAAAAATGGTTTTAAGTTAGTTATTTCTATCAAAAACAAAACGTTTGCCCCCTTTTGAACTCTGTTTAAACACTATTTTAAATCTTGTATTTTAGCTATTAAGCTGTCAAATATGACATCACTGGAGTTATTTCTATCATTTGCTGTAGTGTGTCAGTAGGAAATATCAGTTTACATTTCCAAACATTCATTTTGCCATTAATTGTAATAATCCAGTAAGATTTTTGTTTGCGTAAGGAGTCTGACAACAGCCAGTGATCCACACAGAGATCTGATCTCATCATCATCCAGTCTGTTTGGAATGACATGAAGAAACAGAACAAACTAAGACAGACTAAATCCAGAAGAACTGTGGCAACGTCTCCTAGACGCTTCAAGAAACCTACCTGCAAAACTACAGTACTGTTAAAGGGGTCATCGGATGCAAAGTTCACTCTTATATGTTGTTTGAACATCAATGTGTGTTGGCAGTGTGTGGACCCAAACACCCTATAATGATAAAAATCCACCCGAATGTTATTTAATCTGTAAAAATAATGTCCCCTTTTTCAAATCAAGCCATTCTCAGCATCTTGTCTGTGTGACGTCACACCAACAGAGGCCGCTCCCACAATAGATCGATTGACACGGCCGTCTTACCTTAGATCTGCCCTGATGAGCTGTAACAGTCCGACCGCCATTGTTTCGATGCCAGAACATGGATATAGATAAGAATGGCTCCTAAGCGATTATGTTGTTCTGTTGTTGAATGTAATAATGAACATAGTAGTCATCACTTACTCCTGACATCTGAGCCACTGAAGACACAGTGGATGACTTTCGTTTGTTAAGGGAATGCACCTCCCTTTGTACCTACATGTGTCTATGTTCGTGCAAAACATTCGTGATCCAGCTTCACTTACAGCAGACGTGAGTATAAGGGGTTTTTTATGAATCTTTGCAATCGCCTTTTCTAATAATGTGCTAGTTAGAAAGTTTCATGGCTAAAGTAAAAAGGCTCGTCACACAATAGAGCTCATTAACATTTAAAGCAACATCGACCAGAACAGGCTGATTTTTGCAGAGCTCATTTTAACAAGGTACACTACCATTGAGAAATTTTAACCAAAGCATGGTATAGACTTTTCATTAAGACCTTAAAGCATCATATCAACTTGTGGAAAATGGGCTTCCGATGACCCCTTAAAAAGTTTTAGGTACTTAGGTAAGTAAAAATGCTGTAAAATGAGGATGCTGTCAAAATAATGTCATAAATAGATTTACTTTATTAATTAACTTCTATTAGCTAAATTAAATCAACATTTGGTGTGAGCATCCTTTACGTTTAAAGCAGCTTTCGTACTAGGTGCACTTGCTCATAGTTTTTCAGAAAGCATCTCGGAGACGTTGCCACAGTTCTTCTGGATTTAGTCTGTCTCAGTTTGTTCTGTATCTTCATGTCATTTCAGACAGACTGGATGATGATGATGAGATCAGATCTCTGTGTGGAGCACTGGCTGTTGTCAGACTCCTTGTGTAAACAAAAATCTCACTGGATTATTACAATTAATGGCAAAATGAATGTTTGGAAATGTAAACTGATATTTTCTGACACATTACAGCAAAAGACAGAAATAACTGACTAAACCATTTTAGTTGGTGAAAATACTAGTGTTCCAATAATTTTGGCCACCACTGTACTGTATGTGTTCCATTCAAAAATGACTCAAGAATGCTTAAATTTGAATTTAGGAAACACACAGGATATAGAACCGCAATTGCAATTTGGAGTTAAAGTTAGTTAAAATTCCAATAAATTCAAACGCACTTGTAACTAGAAACAATCTTTGTTCAAAAGTGTTGAAAAAGGACAGATAGAAATTTTTGAATTCTACATTTGGCACGACATTGGTTTTGAACAATAAGTTATCTGTTTTAAAACAAAGCATTTATTCAAAATCACTGGCTATAAAGCATATTCATGATTTTTTAATACTAGTGTTTTAGAAATCCCACTATTTTAATTGCTTAACTAGTTATGCAAACAGCGTTTTAGTAAGCCATAACGATTTTAAAACCACAGTCACGGGACCTTCGTTCCGGAAAGCATGTATTCTGCTACTGGGAATAATGAGATGTTCCAGTACAAAAGTTAATGGTAAGAAATGACAGTCAATTTCAACCACACGCATCAATTTTTGGAAATACAATTGCACGTCAGTGCCAGATTCAAATATGCCAAGCATACGCCTATTACTAATTTACACATCTATTAGAAATCTGTCACATCTCCATTCCATCACACGTCTAAATGACTGCAGCGCAGACTTTTCGTTCTGCGGTGAAATCTCTCTATTCGCCACCCAGAAGCCCAGCCTTGACACCACAGCGGCTTTTGTGGTTCAAAACCTTTATCTCTGTGTTAGGAGAGCTTCACATATGCATATACACAACCTAGACACTTCTCTTAACCTAATGCCTATGACACCAACCTTAAATCTACAAAAGCAAGAAGCTGAGGTCACTTAATGCCTCAAGTGCTTTTATTCAGTAATTGCATTCAGATGTTCTTGGGCATCGTAAATAGAAATGAAAAACTCTATGAAGAAAAGCACAATTATCCATAAAAATATATTTTACGGTAGATGGTAGTAAAATGTTCACCATGTACTTTCATTTTACACAGCGACTGTGATTTTAAAGGTGTTATAAAGTATTTCCAGCTGAGGATTATAGCAAAAAAGGAGACAACTTGAGTGAACCTGAGCTTAAGTGTCATCCAGAGGGTGCATTCACACAAAGCTTTGCCATAATTTCTGATTATGCGCTTTTAAGAGTCAATACCCCCCGCCACAATGTTAGAGATCAAGTATTTGTAATTGAGCCTCAGTGCAAAGGGGCCATGAATTTCAGTCAATCACAGCCACAGTTAGCTTTTTACCTCTTACCCAATTAGCAATTACTGTGAGAGGGAAATATCTCCTCTTTAGAGCCAGCACTAATGAGTAATAAACTTCACATAAGACTCACTCCACTGCCTCACATAGCAAAAAGGCAACTTCGGCTTCCTTGGGAGCAGTAAGGCACTGGTTCTTTTGTAGATCACGATAAGAAACCACACATACGTGCGATGATGTCCTCGCCTGGGGCAAAAATCTTCATCCGCTAGAGAAGGATGCTAACAATTAACCTCTAAGAGCCCAGATGCTACAGTCAGAGTGATGCACCTGATGACAACGGAGGTATGATGAGAGAAAACGAAGAAAAAACTGATGAAAGGACATGAGGATGCAACGAGAACACTGATATATGGAAGTTACGCTCTCATTCCACTGACACACGGCCTGAACAGACAACTCATTAGCGGCAATTAGCGATGACACAAAGGTCTCACCCACAAATCACTGGATATGCACACACGCTCGCTCCCTCTCTCCAAATCTATTCATGCCATATGAAAGACAGAAGCTTTCTTCTTACTAATTATGGATCTCGTTCATTATCTGAGTGAATCAGGCTGCAGTGCTTTGGCCTTTATCCTCCTGCCCAGCTCCAATCAGCCTGTAAATGAGGCAGAAGAAATGAGGCTGATTTCTGTAATGGAAGGAGACCAACAAAAAGGGACCACAAAGACCCTCGGCGCTACAGGAAATACTGATTCACCTTCCCCCGAGAACAACAACAAAAAACAGTCTGCAATTTTAATCAAAACAAAGGCAAAAATGAAATAGCAACATTTTAACTAGACCTGCATTTTCTTGGAAGAAAACATCAGTGCACATGGCAGCAACAGAACAGCGTTTCAAGTATGCTTTTAAGCTTTGTTTGCGTGTAAAGGAAGTACCACACTAAGAAAAAAAGGATCTTTGCAGATGTTAACATACTTAGAACATGTTGTCTAACAACTGTTTATGAGAATCAATACATAATACAACATCTTTGGAGTGTAAAGCAGATGCAAAAAACGAGGATCAAACACAATTAAGAATGCAAACAGACAAATGGAAATAAAAAGGAACACTGATTAGAATTTATATGCAAACCTCACACCACTAATACAGTTGAGGTCAAAAGTTTACATACACCTTGCAGAATCTGCAAAATGTAAATTGTTTTGCCAAAATAAGAGGGATCATACAAAATGCACGCTAGTACTGAATAAGAGACCTTATATAGTCCACAAGAGAAAATAATAGTTGCATTTATAAAAATGACCCTGTTCAAAAGTTTACATACACTTGACTCATTTGCAACTATTACAGAGGGTATAAACGCTCACTGATGCTCCAGAAGGAAGAACGATGCATTAAAGGAGACGTCCACTTCTAGAACAACAATTTACAAATAATGTACTTACCCTCTTGTCATCCAAAATGTTCATGTTTTTTTTTCTTCAGTCGTAAAGAAATTGTGTTTTTTAAGGAAAACATTTCAGGATTTTTCTTCTTATAATGGACTGCTATGGTGCCCCGATTTTGAACTTACATAACGCAGTTTAAATGTGACTTCGAATGATCCCAAATGCAGTTGTAAACGATCCCAGCCGAGGAAGAAGGGTCTTATCTAACGTAACAATCGGTTATTTTAATAAAAATAATACAATTTATATGCTTTTTAATGCCAAACGCTCGTCTTGTCTTACTCTGCCTGGATGTGGGGTGTAAACTTTTGAACAGAATGAAAATTTCTCTGTACATTTCTATTATTTTTTTTGTTTGTTTGTTTTTCATTTAGTACTGCCCTTTAGAAGCTACAAAAGATACTTACATGTTTCCCAGAAGGCAAAAGTTACATTTACCCTGATCTTCAAATTCAAAAGTTTACACCCCCCGGCTCTTAATACATCATTTTTCCTTCTGGAGCATTAGTGAGCATGTGATAGTAGCACATTAGTCCCTCAGTTGTCCTCAGTGTGAAAAGATAGATCTCAAAATAATTCAGTCACTGTTGGAAAGGATTCAAATACACAAAAATGCCGAAAAACCAAAGAATTTGTGGGACCTAAAGGATTTTTCTGAAGAATAGTGGGTAGTTTAACTGTTCAGGACAAACAAGGGACTCATGAACAACTATCACAAAGCAGAAAAACCAGCTGTGGATCATTCAGGTAACAACATAGCATTAAGAATCTTTTTTCAGTAAGCTTTTTCTTTCTTATTTTTTCACTTTTATTCAGAAAACAGTGAAAGGTTAAATTGATTAAAAGTGACAATAAAGACTTTTACACTGTTACAAAAATCTATTTTAAATAAATGCTGTTTTTGTGTGAGAAAAAAAAAATCAACAATAATTTTAATCAGCACAACTGTTTTTAATATTGATAAAAATACAAAATATTACTTAAGCACCAAATATCAGCATTTTAGAATTATTTCTGAAGGATCATGTGACACTGAAGACTGGAGTACTGGCGTACTGACTCCAGCCATCACAGGAATAAATGACATTTTAAAAATATATTTAAATACAGTAGAAATGGAAATAGAAATACATACACATACATACAATATCATACAGAATTTCTATACTTACTATATTTTATCTTGCAAGCACTATGAATCTACACCAAAAAACTACAATAAAAGAGTTTTCCACTGCAGGCATGTCATAAAAAAGTACTACGACTAAAGCTCCTTGCACAAATCTACATTATTACTGCATTTGAAGGCGTCTACAGGAAATATTTGGTCTCTTGTAAAGGTGCATAAAAAGTGCCTGTGAGAAACATCCTTCCTGACAGGTTGTTTGATGCCTCCAATGTATCTCTTATCAACTTCTCTTCTAGCATGCTTTTATTTCCCTGATATGATGAAGTGGACCCCAGGAGGCGAAAGCTCGGCAAACCGCGGGAGACACCTTACAGCGGCTTCCAGACAGCCTCACATACAAACCTAATTCCTATATTGTGACAATGAAACCATTACTTGCAAAATCCCTCTGAGCTGTGTTCTGACAGCTAATTACGACAGTGATGTGATTTATATTGCTCGTTGATACAAGTTCTTCACTAGATTAAAAAGTAAGAAAGTAGGAGTCCAAAAAAAGCATAGTTGGTGGATCTTATCTTGCTACTTATATATGCGCTCAGGTGTCAAAGAAAGGGAGTTTAAAGACAGAAAAAATAATGTGAGTGGGCAGCTTTAGAAAAAAAAGAAAGATTTCTGAGGTCATAATGCAAGGTTAAGTAAAGCAAGATTAAAAAGGTTTTTTCCCTCCCAAAACAGCACTAAAAATGTGTTATTTTCACATTTAAAACTTCTTACGCACACATATTTCTGCATGTACACTGGAGGATATTTTAGTGTATATAGACGGCAAACTTTTGACAAAAGACTACATGCGGCCAGCGTCCTGATGGATGCTACCACGTCACGCGGTGCATATGACATTCCCCATTAAACTAATTTTCCCCGCCGTGGACTGGCGCTCACACTAGCTATAAGTCTTGCGAAATGGGAAAATGAAATTCGGTTAAACCTCCCATGGATACCAGCTGATTGATGACTTTGTGGTGGTTTTCTGCCGCATGCAATTACAATCGCAATCAGATAGGCAAAGCCCCCCTCCAGCCTTCTAGGGAAGGTTTAGACAGAGATGTCACAGCCGAGACACAACAGCAGGAATTTGATCTCAAATTAGATGTAGTAGATGAACTCGGCATCTGCGGTGCTGCAGATGGAAGAGCTGTTATCAACAACAATATTCATCTCTAGTCACTTTCGCAAAAATAATAAAGCAGCACAAAAAAACCCACATTTATTGCAGCGCGTCTGGTGAATCACAGCACTGAATGCTCCGGCAGAACAAAGAGGGGACTGGGGAATGATAAGAAGCCATGCTTTCCCCAGGGTTCCTACCAGTGAATTACCTGTCTCACAGTCTCCGCTGAACACTTAGGTCCCCGCAGCCCTTTTGTAACTCTGTCATCTTTCTTCACTTATTTTAAAACTGTCGACAGCCTGTCAATCCTCAAGGGTCTGTGCCATCCATGGGTGACTTTGTTGACTTTAATCTAGCTTAGAGCTTCAGTTAGTTGAATGTAACACCATTTCCCCCACAACCTCCTTCAGATGCATACCAAATTGCTGCTAAATACAAAAATCGGAAGCATTTCAAATCTGCTTATTCAATGTCAAGCAGTATCAGCAGTGTGACATGCTTTAATTAATCTAAAACTATTTTAAACAACATTTTTCTAATTATTGTGGAATTATTACACATGCAGCCCTCATATCATTTTGGAGACTACGTGGAATATTTATAAACAAATCTGACACATGGCACAACTATTTCAGTAAATGTAAAAAGCTAAAAGATGATTAAAATGGCGTGAAGTGGAGTCACATGCACTTGAAATATATACTTTTCCTTACCAATACACTCAGAAAAAAGGTACCTTTTCAAAGGTTATTAAAACGTACCATTAACTTATGTAATTTACATTTTATTCTAAATTTATTCATCCATCCATCTATCTATTCTGCAAACCGCTTGCCCTCTGTAGGGTCACAGGGGTGCTGGAGTCTATCCCAGTGTCTTGGGCCAAAGCACCCCGGACAGATGGCCGGACCTGAAAAAGGTCAAGTCCGTGTTATCAATCACTATTATTTCAACCTGATCTCATGACGAAAGTGTAGCTGTGGGAACTTTTTCACAAGATGAGAAGACGCCATGTACGTTCTGTGACATATTTGATTTCGAACATATTCGAAATTTCCAATGAGTGGTGCTAAACGGTCCCCAAATCAGATGAACGTACATATGGTACGTTTTATGTGACATTGGTTTTGTATGTGTCAACACTTATCTGACTTGAAATGTCCGTCGAGTGGCGCTACAACTCTAATGCTCCATGACGTTTTAAAATAAGGTACCATCTGCACTACACCTAAACCTACCGATAGTATCAACAAAAGCGAATGTCGTTTTAGCTTGTTTTTCTATCTTTTAGCTCTTTCATCTTGAGTCATGTTTTTCCACAGGATTCATATCCAAGGATTCCGCATTCTAAGTCCAATTCCATTCCAGATGAGCTACTGAGCAAGCAAAACATATGGAGCTGTAACAATAACAGTGTATGAAAACGATTACAAGTGCTCGCTGTTTTACCGTCTCTAGTATTCGTTTCTGTTGGAAACTGCAGTGATATGTACTCATTGGTACTTATTTTGCATCAGAAAAGTTCCCACAGGTACATTTTCGTCATGAGATCAGGCAGTATTATTTATAAAAGGTAAAGCTTACCAATATGGTAAACTGAATGTATTTATTTTGTTAATTTTAAGCATTAGTCGACTATTATTTTTATTATTTCCACAATCAGCAGTTGTGGATGTGCCTACGTTTCATACGAATGATATAATCTGAGAATATTTGTTTTCTATTTGAATTGGTTCATTTCATTCTCTATAGATAGCCTATATTTTTAATATCTGTAAGAAAGAAGTTTTGTGCTCAAGTTCACAGAGGCCGAGACAGAAAGCGCATCCTGTTTGCTTTCATTATTTTACAAAAGCGCAATGTTTTGTTGTTATCGTGAGTGCACACAAATAAACGTAGATTCGAAAGATGTATTACTTTTATCTTTATGACAAAAAATGACGGAGTATTTTAAGAGCTACTATTTAGCTTGCACACTTTGCACAGATGCACAGTTTTCTAGGCTAACATTAGATTGAGCAGCCATGTAAAGTTACTACTATTTACATATTTTACATGAAAAGCCACATTTGAGGCTGATGAATGATAGGTGAGAGTTGGATGTCCTGCCCCATGTATTAACACATAGACCAGCCGTTAACAATCTGTCTGTCACAAACTGCTTTTTGACTAAGCGACTAAATAAAATTTTGGTTGACCCAGTCTCTTCTCGTCGACTAATGGTTAGTCGACTATTAGAGGGCAGCCCTAGCAGCCATCTTAATCCAAAGCAGCTTGCACTGTATTCAAGGTGTACACTTTATCAGTTCATCCACTGGCAGTGAATGAAACCCTTGACCTTGGCATTACAAGTGCCTCTACAACTACAGGAATGCATTTACTTTGACCCTGGCAGATTGACAATCTTGTATTATCTTTTGTACCAGCACATCACGTCGACTCCCTCTGGAAATTTCCAGATGGATTGCTCACTATAGTAAAATGACGTGCATGTTTACTGCTGGCTGGAGCTTTGGTCAATGACAACTCTCAGAGTGGAACTTATGAAAGTCACTTTGAGTCATCAGTACCTCCAAATGGCTCAGTGGGTTGGCACCGCCGCTTCTGACAGGTTGTGCCCCCGCTGCCCCTGTGGCTTAGTCCACTCTGCTCTTATTGAGCACGCTCCACTCCTCAGCGTTGGCAAATGAGAGCGGAAGCAGGGGGCCTTGGCCAAGTCCCATCATCCAGCAGCTGTGGTCGTTCCTGGCTCTCCTCTCCCTTCTGCACCCACTCCCTCTCCTCTGACTGACATGGGAGCGGAGGGAAGCTATCCAAAAGACATGTACAATTCAGACCAAACTCAGTGCCAGTGCATTTTCTCTTAGAAATTACACTTCTCTGGTTATGGTTTCAACGCAAGGCAAATCCCTTTGGAACAAACCCGATCATTCATCATTGACTGATAAAAGTCATGGAATGTCACGTTACATGATCATCTACAAATGTAACACGTCGATATAAGAAGCTAATAAAATAAAACTGTACAGGATGAATGCAGGATGAGAAAGAAGAGAGCTAAAGAAAGAAAGAACAGACAAGATTAGGAAATAAGCAAATAAAGCTTTTCAATTGGTAAAAGGTCTGTACTGCCAGCAGTAAATACTGTAATGCTGGAATTTAATGCATAAAATGGTTTGTTTATGTGAAGGCAATATTTCTAAGCAAATGATTTTAACATGCAGTACAAGCTGACTATATTTGTTCTGTGCCTTTCAGGAGTTTATAAGCTGGTTGTCCATGAATCTTTGAGCAGAATGTTTCAAAGCCTCGCCGCTGTCCCCCGTCCTTGCTCTTACATTCTAGCCAAATAAACTGATAGCCAAAAAAGAAATGCTTGGTTGTGTTACATTAAGCCTTTTATGCATGCTGCTCTTATTGGCCAACATCCTTATTGAAATAAGATTCACGTTTCTTAATTTGCTGCTAGCAAGTTTGACCTCTTATTCAATTGCTTTGAAAAAAATAAAATAAAAAAATAAATATCACATGAATTTCCTGATGTCCTCTGTCTTGAATTATAAGCAAACTAACACATGGGGAAAAGGGAATGGAGGTTAGAAAGAAGGTTGAAAGGAAGGAAGAAATAAATAAAAGAAAGAGAAATAAAAAGAAAGAAAGATTTCTGTAAATGGCTTATACTACGTACACACACAGAAAGAAAAATGAAAAAGAAGCAAAAAGAAAAGTAAAGTAGGCAACCAAAGAGAAGGTCAGTGCTCCTGCTGAGTATATGCATGCCTGCGCATGAACCCATCTGAATCCTCATAGAGATTAGGCTAATTTTCTCATCCCATTTGTACAGATCAAAAAAGATGGAGAGGGAAGACGAAGCTATAGACATAAGGAACAAACCTGGAATGATAGGGCCTCTCAGGGATTACCTCAATCATATCTCTCTACCTCTCATTTCTCCTTGTGTCATCAGGCATCATTTCTTTTAGGAGGAAGAAAGCAATGATTTAAGGGCCATTTCCAGCAAAAGACTAGTGCAGCCAGCTGCAGGGCTCCTGCTGCCGGCCGTACGGCATCTTCCCAAACGGAAGCCGTCATGCAAAAATATCTGGCAGGCTCGCAGAGAGGCAGCCTCCTGGGTAATTCAACCTGCTTCATAATTTTCGTATTTATGGGATTCACCTTCAAAATGTAATGTGGCATGTAGGTAGAAGGAGGAGGAGAACGGGATGAGCTAGACAGGATGAGATTCAGCAGGGAGTTGTAAAACGTGCCACCGCCACAGTCTGACACCCAGACATAGCGGTTCTGACCTCTGCGTCCTCACACTGCGCACTTCACCTCCAAAACAGCTGCTAGAGATGTGCTGCTTCTAACATGGCTTTCATTTCGTACAGCCATTTCACAGCGTAAAAGCAGGCGATGTGCTTTCATGAGGCTGAAGAGCTCACACAGACGCACAGATGTGTAAAATGTGTAAAATCATAGCACGCTGTTGCCAAGGTGGCATGTTTCAAGGACCCTGTGACAGTCACTAGTATATTTCATACAAATGCAATATGTGAATATTGATTAGTAACCAAAAAGTACATTAAAAAACAAATTAAAAATGAAATTACAGTAACAGAAGCGTAAAAGGGGGTTGATCAAGTACACAAACCATGTACATACCCCAATAAAATCTTACTCCAGAACTCATTTTTATGTTTTCTTGAGTAAAAGTATTTTAAAAGTATTTTTTTTTTAAATGCTCCATCCAACTGCTCAAAATAACTTTTTAAACAGTAATTGGTCTAATGACATAGAGGCAAAAACAGGATGGACAGTACATACTTCTTTAAACTCAGTCTGACATTACTATTGATATTATAAATCATGAAGTACTTTTCAAGAGCTTTTCAACCATTTCATACAGTGAGCGTTAACAGCTTGCTCTTTTACAGCATACTTAGTTCAAAAAAACTTGCAGTTCACTTGCAGGAATTGTAATAGGCAGTGTTGGGCATGTTACTTTAAAAAAGTATCTAGTTACTAGTTACTTCTCACAAATAGTAACTAAGTTACATCATTATAAAAGTAACTAATTACCAGGGAAAGTAACTATTGTGTTACCTTTTAAAAAAATGTTTAAATATGTCAAATAACTTGGATGCCCCCAATATTAAATATGGTAAATGAAAAAAACACTTGAAAAAAGCAAACGGACTACTTTTATTTGTGTATAGTCATATTAACAAGAAAACAATGTGTTTTTGTAAAATAAATCAAATAAACAGGGTACGCTCTCTGCCGTCTCTGTCACCTCTCTTCACAGACAAGTAAATAAAACAACCTGAATGTCCACGAATACGTGCCTCACAGACATGACACATGAGAATATATGTATAGAAAGCTTGAAATGTCTACTTTTAAATGAAGTAAGTCACGTCGAAAACAAATATTCTCTGATAAAATAATCCGTACAATACAAATGCAAGCTCCAATTTTTGGAGCTCCAATTCATCTCCACCAGTAGCTCCGCTTTTCAAGTGTTAAACATCCACGTGAGACACGTGTACATGTAGGTAACTGCCCACATCACCTCCGTAAAGAAACGTGAACATTCATCAAGTTCATCTCGGCTACTTTTCATTTCTGGACGAAGACCTGAGAAGAACACATTTCAAAAATTATAGTAATGCACATTTTATTGTAGTAAAAAAGCAATGCCATTAGTAACATTGTTTATTTATAACGCTGTTATTTCACTGGTAATAGGTTACAGATTACAAATTACCCTATTTAAAATGTAATAAGCAGTGTAACTAAATGTTTTCAACTGTTAATCGTTTTAAAACATTTAAAGCAGGCAGGGATAACCTTACAGTAGCACTCAACACTGATTGCTGTCAGACTTCTCAAAATCCTCCATTACTTGACTTAAGATTATAAAAAATTTATTTTAAAGCACAGCCACCACAAAATCAGACTTTATCACCTCATTTTACTTTGCAATCATCTGAGGTTAAATGAGGATTTAAAATCATAGGATATAGTTTAATAGACATGATACTGTTTTTGAAATCAAATCTTTGCATAGCTAAGACAGGAAACATCGTCATCTAACAATTCCTTGGAAAAAACAGCTAATCTTAAAAAATAATACACAAACCCAAATAGTAAATAAAACCTGCTCTGTGTCCTAAACTCCTGAAACATTGGTGTCTCATACTTTACAGCAGTTCATGCAATTTGGGAAAGAAATCAATTAAATCTGTATGTGTGTGAAAATATTTAGATGTAACCTCACTTTGTAATCTTAGTAACTGTAATTGTAGCAGTTACATGTAAAATAAATTACCTAATTCTGTTACCCCCCGACACTTCAAATAGTCATGTATTATTCTTTCACAAACCACAAACCTCTATTGCCTCACAGATCAAGTATTTGTTAGTTTGGATCAGCAGGAACAATATATTTTTATAAAGTGTAAAATATTATGCTTTGGAAATGAAGTAAAGTATTACCAAAAAGTTTTTCCAGAGTTTTAAAGATGTTAAAAAACAGATACTAAATTGGGGACGGAAGTATTTTTAAATGCGCTGTTATTTTGCACCACAGTAATTTCTTACAATAGTCTTCTCATGATTCTCCAAAAAATGATTTGAGATTAGATATGGGTAAAAAATAAAAAAGCATTGAAGATATCTGAAACGACTATCCATGGTGTTCCTCAAGGGTGTTGTTATAAGTGCAGACGTGTAGATAAACGGAGAGAGGAGAATTGCATCGGACAACCTGCACAGAATGCTTAAATTTATAACTGCCACTGACGCTGACAGTGGCTGATGTGGTTGGCTTGTCCTCCAGCTGTAGCGTTTCAGGGAATGTGTCAGGAGGGCACAAGAACCAGGTGCAATTAAGAGTACTTGTGTTTTCATCCTAAGCAGATGAGAATCAAACATTATCTCATCTTAAAGTGGGCAAGAAGAGAATTCTATTCATTAAATGACATTTCCTTATGTTAAATGAATAAATGTACTTCTTTGTTACACCATCGAGAATTAAAGCACTGTTCTGCGCTCCTCAGTATCGGGTAATGAGGTGAAGTGCTGTACAAGCTCATCCATCACATTCAATGTCTGTATGTGACGATCATAGCACAGGACAACAGAGGGCTATTCATGCTGCTCACAACGGCTGGCCAAGCAGAAAATGGAGAGAAAGAGGTCTTTAGAAAATGTTGGTGATCTGTGTAAAACGACTGTGAGCGTGAGCCCCTGATGTCTCATTGACATTGACCTTCATAGTCCACCTGCATTTTCATTGGCTATTCTGAGGAAAATTAAACCAGGTTTTACACACAGATACAATTGAGTGCTTTTTGCATCTGTATCCCTTTTAATATGTCATTGTACTCTCTTTCTCACTTGCAGTTTTAATGGGCTTTATTGGCATGCCGAATAATTGTACATTCCTGTGCCAAAGCATTGCAGCTCAGCTGCTTACAAAGGAAATAGCACAAAACAGCGTACATAAATACTCTCTTTTTAATACACGACATGGGAAATCAAAGGTAGTTGTCGCTCTTTCTAATCAAATATTTGTTAGGTTTAATTAGGCACGTAACTCCAGCTATTTTCACCTATTTCAAAAAAAAGGGAAAAGCAAAATCATCTAACATTTAAAATATGACGACTTGCACCAACCTGACATACAGTATATGAAAAAACACTAATCTGTCTCCATTAAATAGCTGACATTGCCCGAATGTGGTTTTGTGTTCATTTGTTTACTTTCAAGCACTACTTTTTTGATTTTCAATGACTTCAATCAGAGATCTCACTTATCAAACAATGTTGTCTCTTTCAAATTTCACAATTAATTTTTGCAAGGGATTTGTAACTGTACTGCCTTAAGAGTCTGATGTTTTCTACCGTTTAATAAAAAAAAAAAAAAACAGAAAAAATATTTGCAAAATCACCCTGAAATCCTTATCTGAAACAAACGATTTGCGATTTTGCACTCTGATGTCCCGCACTGAATCAAATGATTTGCGAACCTGCGCCAAAGTTTCGATCTGAATCAACTGATTTGTAAAACTGCTCAGAAGTTCCAATCTGAATCAAACGATTCACGAACCATTACCAAAGTCTCCATCTGAATCAAATGATTCAAGATCTGCACTCCAAAATTCCGATGTGAAGCAAAAGATTTGCGAACCTGCTCCAAAGTTCCAAACTAAATCAAATGAGTCGCAATACGTGCTCTGAGTTCCCGATTTGAATCAAATGATTTGCGATCCAATTGGAGCGCTTCGAAACAGTGAATCACTTTGTGATGCAATGGTTTAACTGATTCGGAGTATGAAAAAACTCAGTTTCACCCATCACTACGTGCTTTTTAAAATCGTTACAAGCAATGTCAAAATGAAAAAATGATTGGCTCTTTTGAATCACTTGAAATGCATGATCGAAGTCTGGTTTTAATTTTGCACCTTCGCCACGTTTACATGACATTGCTCGCTAGTTTTATGTTTTATTTGTTTTTTTTTATTTTATTTATTTTTTTGTTTGTTTTTTTTGTTTTATTAACTTGAAAAAGCTAAAAATAAATATTTTGTTTTTTAAATTGCTTGAATTTTGTGTGAAAAGATAAAGATACATAAAATATTAAACACTTGTTTCATAGACGCATTGTTTTTTAATAATTTAAGCACTTTTCAAGTACCTCTTCAAGAATATTGCTATTTTCAAGTGTTTTCCAGGCCTTAAATTTCAAGAAGTCAAATTCAAGTACTTAAACCACATTAAGCACCTTGTACGAACCCTATCAAATGCTATTGCAAAAAGATGATGATATTGATTAATATTTAGTATAACCAACATATAAACCCACTCCTGAATAAACACCCTATTGTTTGTCTTTTAGTTCAAACCATTAAAATAACTCCACAATGGAATAAATTCAAAATGACTTTCTTCAACTAACTAATAGTTCATCTGAGCTTTAAATCAATGAATCAGAGAAATTATAGTTTACCACAAAGTGGTAGAAATCATTAGTGGTTTTGTACTCGGCATTGTGCATGATAATGAAGCAAATCTCACACAAAAGCATCATGATCTGCTAATGAGCTTCTGGGTAGCTGACAGATGCAGGAGTTGGGCAGATTATACTAAATCAGTGAATCACTTTCTTCAGCTGTTAGTGGTGAAATTTAAGCCCTGAGAAATGTTGCTTCTGGACATTAAGTGCAGGAGGGTTCAAGAACAAATGTAACTGATGGATCCATCACAGCTGTCACCACAGACACACACTCGTACGCGTACAATATGTATGCGCACAAACATCACACACGACTCATAAATCTCAACTAGCACAAGCTTCTGAGTACAATCTCTCTGTTTTTAAAATGCAGACAACGCTGTGGTCAAACAGAAAGCTTCAGTTGTCATAAACAGAAACAGTCTGGTCTTTGTAGACCATGGGGGAGCTACTTAGATTGAATTTCACATTTTGCTTATAATCTCATTGTCCACAGGGAGTATGAAGTTCTCTGTGCATTTGGCTGCCTCAGCTTTTATGCTGTTGTTATTCTAAACTGGCCTGCTAAGTCACCCGTGACCGATTTATGGCACGCAAGCTTGTCCCCTGTGGCACACACTGTACCTGTCAGTCTAGCAACATGGCAAGGGGTGGAGAGTTCAAAAACATATTCATTTTAGACTTGACAAACATGAACTGACGAGTCTGGGTAAGGTAAAAATACATATATATTGTTCACAAAAAGCACAATCATCAGTGTAAGAAAAAGACTATTTGAGTCTGCGTGGAATTGCAGTTTATTCAAAGCCTCCGACGGAGTATTTGTGCTGTGAAATGATTTCGGTGACTTTAGTAGTTTGTGAGAGGAAGTGAAGAAGGTTTGAGCACACTTGCTTCGCCAATATTATCTATTTTTAAATAGCCTTCACTGTCAAAATCTGGGAAGCACGTAGGACCCAAAAATAAATGTATCATAATATTTGCAGCATTTTAAAATAATATTTACAGCACTAAAAACAACATCAAAGCTAGCATAATACTAATGATAATTACAGACATTTAATAAGATGCTGATTTTACAACGAGTTATTTATTCACAATTTTAAAGAAACTGGGACACTATGGCTTGGTCGTGCATAAGGTTACGGGAAAAACAAGCATATCTTTATGGAGAAATAATTATACAGTATCATGAGTATTACATCATACTAGCATACCAGCATCATATGTGACCCTGGATCATAAAACCAGTCCGTTTTTTAAAATTGAGATCTGTACATCATCTGAAAGTTGAATATTGAGTCTTTAAAGTTACTTTTAATCCTAATGATTTTTGGCATAAAAGAAAAATCGATATTTTGTTGTTGTTGGCTATTGCTACAAATATACCTGTGCTACTTATGACTGGTTTTGTGGTCCAGAGTCACACATAGTATTTTATCCTAAGGAAATCTGTGCATTTGAGGTACAAGCTACAGCCTTGACATTGTTTTTTTTTTTTTTATTTGTGAGATGAAAATTCATTTCAGTCTTACTTAGGAGATCTCCATATGATGAACTGCACAATCAAGCCTCTTCGAATCTGTCAGCGGATCTGTTTTCATGGAAAATCTCTCCAGAAAGACAGACACAAGGAAGTGCATCTGCTGCCAAGGACAGGCGCAGATTGGAACTGCAAGCGTGGCAACATTATCAGATTAGAATGGAGCAGGCAGAGGCATGTGGTATAATATAGGTTACTGTTTTCTCTCGCTGAAGAGAAAATGTCAACCATGTCTGTAAAGTTGTCGACACGCATCTCGGCTGATACGCGGCGACGCTCTTCTGTGTAGAGCTGAATTGGCCTATTGACACTGAAAATGCGATTTTACTTTTTTTGCGTGGCGAGATGCGTCACTACAAAGACATTTTTAAATGACATTTTAGTATCATATAAAAAATCAACACAACTCAGATCCTTTTGAGGGGAAAATCTCAAAGAGAAATGCATCAAACGCATGGGCTTAAAGAGCAAGCCTTATGAAAAGCCTTTTAACTTGTATAAAAACTACTGTACAACTGTTTAGATCTTCAGGGGCATCTTTAAAGAATGCCAAAAAATGAAAGATATAACATAAAAGCTAAAGTAATAAACACACACAGGCTTTTATCGTTTCAGATCTTAAAGATGGGTTGTTGACAAGGTCTGAAAGCACTCAGATATGTTTTCGATATTATTTATATTCAAGCAGCAGAACATTCTCCACAAAAGCTAGTATCCATGACTTGTCCCTAAACCTGAATAATCCTCTGGCCATTGGTGTGGAATGAGTGGTGAGCCTGTCAGCCCCATGCTGTAGCTGATCCCTTCCCCACAAAGATGCAGGGCTGGTGGGACAGGGAGAGAGCACAGGTGGGGAGCTGGAAGCATCTCATCTCACTCAGAGAGAGGCAGGCTGGCTTAGCCAGCAGGAGCAGGGTTTAGCAAAACTTGCAAATGCCAGCCAACTACCTATTATTTCAGCCTCTCTTCCATTCTCTCTCATATATTTAGAGAGTCAAGTCGCATGTATTTATAGAGCTCAGCGCTGTTTAGCAAATATGCTAAAAATAAGGTAAGCAGCATTACACATACACTACACAAACTAAAAACCTAAAAAACGCAAATTCACATTTTAGCTCTAAAACATACATGAAATCTAAGACAGAAGTCTTACTTGTGGATTTAAACGGAGCAAATGGAAATGGTTACCTTACAATGCGTAATCACGGGGTGGACAAAAGCTAATGGTTTGAAAACAGAGGCCATGGCAGAAATTTGGTCTTTGAAGACCTTTAGACTAGACACAATAATAAGTCCTGGATTGTACAAGCAATTAGTCTAGATGACTGTAAGCAAGGCATAAACAACCAAAAGACTAATTTGGCCAGAAAAAAGAACAAAACCCCCAAAAAACATAACAATATATATCTCGACAGCACACCTTAAGGTAATCAATCTATCATGTTTAAATCAAATGCCTAAATATACTACAAAATATACAGAGCGTGTATATAATTATGATGCATATTCACATTCTGATCATATTTCTTTCCCCAAGCACATTTTAATTCCAAACCACATCAATCTTAATAATAACTACTAATAATTTTGTATTTAATAATTTATAAGTCATATATATTGTTAAAATAATTCTGTGGTGTAGTAAATACTACAGAAAATCAAATGTAATGTCTACATGAAAAAGCTAGAAGTTAACGCAAAAATGAACCACAGAATGTGACCGTCATCGTGTATTGTGTACCAAGTATTGAAGTCTCCGTGTTCGGATAAGCACCGCTTTACTGATTATATACACTTATAAACGCAACACTTTTGTTTTTGCCCCCATTTTTCATGAGCTGAACTCAAAGATCTAAGAATTTTTCTATGTACACAAAAGGACTATTTCTCTCAAATATTGTTCACAAATCTGTCTAAATCTGTGTTAGTGAGCACTTCTACTTTGCCGAGATAATCCATCCACCTCACAGGTGTGGCAT
>JAHKKF010513554.1:40639-58139 GCA_019740295.1 Labeo calbasu
TATCTGGTGTGACCACCATTTGCCTCACGCAGTGCAACACATCTCCTTCGCATAGAGTTGATCAGGTTGTTGATTGTGGCCTGTGGAATGTTGGTCCAAAATTGCTAAGTTAAAGCATGACGATTGGACATGAGACTTTGGTTAGATAAAGAAGCCTAAAAAATGACCCTAATATAATACAAAATGTAATTTTTACAATTTCTTTTGGATAATACAAAATTATTTAAACCAAAAAAAAAAAGACCTGAATAGTATAGTATTATAATGTATAATATAGTAATCAACAGCTTAAAGAAACATAAAATCTAAAAAAATATTTAGTATTTATATACTAAATTATTTATAATAATAATAGTATTTTATTTAAATGATATTAAAAATATATTTTTACAAAAATTATGTTCAGAGCTTCACAGCAGTTAAAAACAAGATCGTACCTCTATATAATTCAAAGCTTTAATTTAGCAATGACCCTGAGCTGCAAAAAGCTGCTTTCATAGTAGCACTTATTTGTCAGATTTTAGCACTGAATCCATGCCAAAACCTTACTGAAGATAACACCCAGGTTTTTGGCATGAGTGACAAGGACCCTTAATTATTGGCTAAACTAGGAGCTTGAGGAATATAATACCTTCTGTCACTCTCATTTATATGGAAAAAAGCTTTTAGCCATTTATTGCTCACAAGGCAATCACAAAGATTTATAGCAATGATTAGCACAACTGTGTGTCATCAGTATAATAGATGTTATGTGTCAAGAAATGCTATGTGTTTGAAAAACAGAACTCAAAGGGAGCGCATACAAAGAGTGGTAAAAATGGGTTGAAGACAGAATCCTGTGGTACTCCGCAGGAAACAAAAATCAATAAAGAGAAGTTTCCGTCAGGCATCATTATTGTTTGTGAATGCTGGCAATGGAAAAAGTAAACAGGAAGTTATTTTAGTGAATGTTTATGTTCACAGCAATTATTAAAGTGATTAATAATGGGGGTAAAGATGTTGGATTCAAACCCATAACCTTTTAGTTACAAAGCTAACCTATTAATAATAATTAAAAAAAAACACTCAGTACAAACTGTAAGAGTCTTGTAAGTGTTTTCTTAACCGTGCCCAGATCTTCAACCACTGCCAGCTTTATCCATACCACAAAAAAGTGGGGAAGAAAGAGCCATTTTAGTCTAGTATTTGACTATACAAATACACAATAGATTGGAGTTTGTCAACAGGCGACAATATGCCAAAAAACAACATTGATGAGAGGCTGAACCCACAGAGACACCCGCTTGTGCGAATCACTGAAACATGCTGAACAACACCTGCAGTTTACTAGCTGACCATCATCACTAAACAAAACAGACAGGCAAAAGAAATAATGAAAACAAAACTGGACATGCTAGAAAGCTTGTGCTAATCAAATGAGCTACAAACACACAGATTATTAGGCAAAACAGCTTGCACTACAAACACAGCTGGATGTGCTGGGCTTTAAAAAATCATAATGCTTAGCTTCCTCAAACTGAATTGCCTAAATCACCCAAACCGCATATTAACTTAAGATAATACAAAGCTATTCATCGCACATTGACAAGTTTCTCTAAAACTCACTAATGAAGCGCCACCATAAATTACACAGCATCCTGGAGAGAAAAAAAAAATCTGGTTTTGTACAAAATCAGAAGCTGACTCTTGGGAGAAATCTCACAAATCGCTTTCACACTTGAGGCCCTGAAAATCTGAAATGTGAAGATGTGCATGCAAAACCTAGATTGGCAGTATGCTGACATCCACAACACCTGAAACGCCACAGCATCACATTTGCGTATTTACATAGCGAAACGCTGCAGGTAGATTTATCAAACTCAAAACAGCTTCAGAAATGGAATGAGCCTTTTCTAAGCAATGTCACCTCTTTAATCCCAATCGAGTCAGCTACTGTTCAAAGGAATTTTAATGGTTCCCACTTTGAGAGACGTCCATTATAGACATCTATCCATTCTAAACCAAGGACATGGCTGGATAATCAAAGCCATACTCCAAAGAGTATTTTAATAGTGTTGCTTGCTTAAAAACAAATCTGACAGGCATAGTTTCACTCTGTGGTAGAGGCCTGAAGTAGTTCTTCTGTATATTGGTGAAAAATTGTATCCAACAGTGTTACTGCTTTTATGAATACACTTTTTAAATGCATTAATAAAACGTCTTGCTCGAATATATCCAAGTGTCATAAGTAATCACAGCTTATGAGTTTCTTATGAGTTTTAAGTTCAAAAGTAAGCAAATTGTACGGAGCAGTAGCAGTAAAATGTATTTTTTTAAGTAAATCCTACAAGTTTTTTTTTTCAGCTAGAAGTGAAAAAACTCGTTATGTTCAAGTAAGCAGGTTGTCTTTTACAGATAAAATGAGCCAAAGAAAGAGATTTAACTCTCTATTAAATGCCCATGAGAAATATTCAAAACTAATGCAACACAGAAATTTGCGGTCACACTTTATTTTAAGGTCCAGTTCTTGCTACTAACAAACCATTAACTATGGTTTTTGCCTCAATAAACCATTTCATTTTCATATAATCATAATAATCTCATATTCACAACAAAACATTAGTTTAAATGTCCGCTGAGGAAAGCGATATCTTTGTGGTACTATCCTTTCATCTGTTAAGGCTCAGTGTATTTGTTTGCTGTGTTTTACAAAGTGAAAGTAAAATAACTTCCTTGTTTACAACCCCGTTTCATTCTCTTTCTATATAAAAGTCTTTACTGCTGACTCACCCATAAAAACAGTCTCTTGTCACCAACTAATGGTAAAATAACACACAGCGTTTCTCAAACTAAATACTATTATTACATACTACTATTTATATTAAATATTATTTATTGAATAATAATATTTAATAAACAACAACAGCCATCATAAATGTTGCTAGGCAATTCAGTCAAAAGTACAAAGGCAGCTCTCATATACACAGCATTAAATTTACATAAAATATAATGTGATGAGATTTTGCCCACTAGAACGAATAAAAGATTAATGAGACCAAAGACTGTTTGGTTTATAGTTTATAGTTTATAGTTTATATATATATACAGTACTGTGCAAAAGTCTTAGGTAACTAGTATTTTCACCAGCTAAAAAATGGTTTAAAGTAAGTTATTTCTATCTTTTGCTGTAGTGTGTCAGTAAGAAAATATCAGTTTACATTTCTAAACACTCATTTTGCCATTAATTATAATAATCCAGTGAGATTTTTGTATGGAGCACAGGCTGTTGTCAGACTCCTTGTGCAAACAGAGATCTGATCTCTCCATCATTCAATCCAGTCTGTCTTAAGAAACAGAAAAAACGGGGACAGACTAAATCCAGAAGAACTGTGGCAACATCTCCAAGATGCTTTAAGAGACCTACACCTACAAAGCTACAGTACTGTTCAAATTTTTAGACAGTTAGGCACATAAAATGAGGATGCTGTCAAAAACAATGTCATAAATAGATTTTCAATGAACTTCTGTTAACCAAAATAAATCAGCATTTGATGTGACCATCCTTTGCATTTAAAGTAGCTTTTGCCCTAGGTGCACTTGTGCAGAGTTTTTCAGGTGGCTTTGCAGGTAGGTTATTTGAAACATCTTGGAGATGTTGAAACAGTTCTTCTGGATTTAGTCTGTTTCAGTTATTCTGTTTCTTCATGTCATTCCAGAGACAGACTGGATGATGGTGAGATCAGATGTCTGTGTGGAGCACTGGCTGTTGTCAGACTGCCTGTGCAAACAAAAATCTCACTACATTATTACAATTAATGGCAAACAGAATGTTTGGAAATGTAAACTGATGTTTCCTACTGACACACTACAGCAAAAGATATAAATAACCTAATTTAAACCATTTTTTAGCTGGTGAAAATAGTGGCCTAAGACTTTTGCACAGTACTGTATATATACATATTGTTTAACAATTATAGAGACATCAGAGCCAACAACAAATTCCAGAAGATCTGGCTGAGGTAAGACTGCTCTTGGTGGGTTCATGAGCCCTGAACAGCCGCTGATGCCCTGGAGCTCACATTTCCAAAAACATTACAGCAAATTTTAAATATCTTTATGAACAAACCGCATATTTAAAGTCCAAACAAGTACATTCTCAGCTAAATAACTCTTAAAATTATATTCCTTCACATAAAAACAGCATTATTTCTACAATGACAGTGGATTTATTACTTTATAAATTATTCATGCATTTTTACAATTTTTACATATATATATATATATATATATATATATATATATATATATATTTTACGAAAGCGGACATTCCCAAAATTACATTTTGGCCATTTTATGTTTATAAATCTTTAACTTCCAGATTTAATGCATGTATGAAATTTGACTATTTGTATGAGGCTGGCATTGAGTGTATGCACTATTCTACAACCTCAATCAAGTTCGACTCATTAAAAAGACTCATAATGTATTCATTGTGTCTGTGCTCTCACTAATTTCCCTCACACAAACCTATGCTCCATGTTAATACCGATCATTATTAATTCAATCAATTTTATAATCATTTGACGAGCCAGAGGCTAAGCAAATCTTAGCCAGACTCGGCTCAAGATGCGCTCTGCATCGCAATTAGCGCAGCTGAAATCATTGCCCAGCAGAGCCCATTTACATGTACGGCTCTGAGGAGGATGGTCAGAGGATACTGGGATTGCAGCATGGAAAACCTTCAGTGTTGTGCCTAATTACGGTTTTCTGAAACAACACCGGCGGTATACCCAAGAGTGCTTGAGGCCCAGGCCTGAGACTGAAACAGAAATGTTACATACTCTTCCATAATCACTAGGCTTTGATTGCACTTTCCAAGATATTCTGCAGTTCATTAACCTATCCCTAAAAACTCCCGAGACATTTAGCTTAATAGAAAGGACATGCCGGTTTGTCTGCCCTGTTCCTATAACTAAAGAATAACGATAATTAGCAGCAAGCAAAAGAGAGATGTAGATCTACTTTTCCACTGCACAGTTCAGGTTTAATTTGCTCCCTCTGGGCATAACATTAGTATGAAGTGTGACAGGCTAGTCCTTCAGGTCATCTCACCACTCACAGTCCTGCCTAACTCTAATGGCGCAACAGGAGGAAGTGAGGTGACATTTTCAACCACCAAATTCATTTACCATCCTGTCAATGTCCACTCTCCTTAGCGAAATATGCATTTGGCACTATGTCTTTTTTCACAGGTGCTGTGCAAGAAAATAAATCAGGTATCTTCAAGATTCGCCTTAATTTTATGAACAGTGCGTGCATGCGATTATGCCAGCAGCTGGAATTCATGAAGTACGCCCACTATGACACAAGCACTGACACACATAATGAAGATAAATGATGCATGATAATGTGTTATCTAGAGGCCCAACGTAGGAAGTGCGTGATTATCCAACGACAGTAGACTTTCCTGTACTGCCATTGGGATGAATTAGATGCTCGTGTGGATGTAAATATGTGGAAACAGACAGAGTGTGACATCATTGTATTCGAGGCTCTCCTGACTGTCAAATGAACCGTGATACCATCTGCTATCTAAACAATAGAAAACAAAGATTTATGCATTTATCCAAAAACAGCATCTAGATAGATGGATGAATGACTGTATCGATATGTAGCGTACAGAACTTTTCTCCACTTTCAGCTAAATGCCCTCCTACCCGTTTCAATAGCTTTCTCGGAATAAATGGGAACAAACTTTTACAAGGTTAGAGTGAAAAAGTGGCGTGCAAATAGATGCTGGACTGATGAGGGGGGCAGATGTTGAATAGTTTGCTAATGTCAGAGGGAGAAACAGCGGTAACGCCTGCCAAGGTACACGGCATTAGGAACAGATACAGGTATACATCCAGCCTGGGCACAAGGAGTTGGAACATGTTGAAGTGGACTTGGCACTTGTGCCAGTGAACAGATGTTAATCCAGGACAGATAATTACATCAGTGAGGGAACAGACATTTTTCCACTTAATTTCCGTCTTTTAAAAAGTGTGACTACTCCCAGAGGAACTTGCTGACAGAACGCCCCCGGACCTGTTTCCTGGGAAGGAGCCCAGGGAGGCTAGCGTGCTGTCTAATAGGTGGGCTTCGCAGCGCTCTTCATCACAGCGGGAGTGAAGAGCGAGAGGGTGGGGGGAGCGCAGCATGTAGAAGATGGTCCTGTAAAATGTCTCTCTTTGTTCTGCTTTAACACCTCCGAAGATACAAAAGTGCTTGTAAGTGCCAGTACTACAATAACACAGATTTATTTTGTCGGATAATTAAATAGTTTCATTGTGGGAGGCTGCCAGAGTTTTGAAATTGAAGCATTTGTTGTTTCCTTTACTTCAAACGCAAATAATTATCTGACTTCAAATGAAAATAGATGTACATGTTTACTCTAATATCATTTTAATTACCCATTAATGTAATAAACCACGATTGTCCCAATCCAATTTTGAGTGTTTTGTCTTTTATAAACATGATAAAAATAAACTTTGATCAAGATATTATTTCAGGAAGCTTAAAAGGAGTGTACACAAAGAAGGACACTTAAAGGGGCAGTTCAAACAAAAAATTATAATAGTTATTTCTTTCTTTCTTTCCTTCTTTCTTTTTTTGAGCGAACTAAGCATTTTTTTAAAGCAATTTCCTACAAGCAAGATTTTTAAACACCAGTATGCACAGAAAATACAGTATATATTTAATAGTATATTAAATATGTTATACTATGGGGCTGTTGAATGCTTGAATCTAATTGAAACAAACAGCTTGACCAATCATAAAGCTGAATCCGCCATTCTGTCCGACAAACAAATCAGTCAGGAAAGCAGATTAATTTAGGTGGACTTAATCTTCAAAAATTGTGTGTATTGACGTCTTTTTTCTGCGGTTGAAATAAAATACATTCTGATGTTCATTCATGTTTTCTTCGTGCTTTAACACAAAAAAATGTTTGGTTCACAAGTCGATTGATCTAATAAGGCAACTGATCTATCACGACACAACAAAAAGCCACAAAATGGTATTTATTGTTTGAATTTCTCCAAAAAACGACCAAATTTTAAAGCTGAGACCTTGTTTCATACCAGAAGTAACCTACTCTGTCTTGTCTTTTGGCATGTTGTCAGTTTCCTCTTTGTTTCGCAACGTATTTTTTACTGCCTGAGCTTATGATGTGTAGTGAGAGATCAGCATTGTGTGTCGGATATACTAACAGTAACTAAGGAAGGCAGGTGTTTGCAAAGGGTCAATTGGCTGACGAATTTTCTAAGGTGTGCAATTATTTTGAGAGAAACGCACAGCAAAAGTAAATACAGGCAGGTCTTGACCGCATTACATGATCATATCACTTCACCAAATGATTTCTGTTATTTCAAAAGTCCTTACAACAGCAAAATAACCAAAACTCACAATGACACTGACCAAGCAAATAAATACAGTAAACAATCTGACAAAAAAAAAAGTCTTTTGTGTTTTTGCCACAAAATATACACATATAGTACAGACACACTCTTGCACACACAAAACACGCACAGAAACGTGCTGTTAGCGCTACTCTAACAATTTGATCAGTAAAATAGTTATGACACTTCTCACTAGCAAGGTAATAACGGTGCTGTTGTTGGAGCAGATGAATTTATAGTTTCACTATTAATAGGGACGATGCAGCTGAACACCGTTGAGAGATGCACAGTCTCAGGTAATTCACATGCTACTTCTTTCTCTCTCTCATAATTTAATTAGTAACATTAGTCTGCTATTAACGGTTCAAATCTCCATTACTACACTACCAGTCAAAGGCTTTTGAACAGTAAGATTTTTAATGTTTTTTTAAATAAGTCTCTTCTACTCACCAAGCCTGCATTTATTTGATACAAAGCACAGCACAAATAGTAAAATTTTAAAAGATTTTTACTATTTAAAATAACTGTTTTCTATCTGAATACATTTTAAAATGTCATTTATTCCTGTGATTTCAAAGCTGAATTTTAGCATCATTACTCCAGTCACATGAAATCATTCTAATGTTCTAGTTTGCTATTCAAAAACATTATATTGTTATTATTATTATTATGTTGAAATAGAAATCTTTTTTAACCTTATAAATGTCTTTATCAACTTTGATCAATTTAAAGCATCCTTTGCTAAATAAAAGTATTCATTTTTATAATTTCCTTCCCAAAAAAATAAATAAAATAATAGTAAAAATACTGACTTTTGAATGGTATAGTGTTTACTGTTACAAAAGTTTTTTATTTCAGATAAATTCTAATCTTTGGATCTTTCTATTCATCAAAGAATCCTGAAAAGAAAATGTACTGAATTGTTTTAAATATTGATGATAATAATAATAATAATAATAATAATGATAATAATAATAATAATAATAATAATAATAATAATAATACTGTTTCCTGAACAGAAAATCAGCATATTAGAATGATTTCTGAAGGATCACGTGACACTAAAGATTGCAGTAATGATTATGAAAATTTAGCTTTGATCACAGGAATAAATTACATCTTAAAATATATTCAAATAGAAAGCAGTTATTTTAAAAATAAAAAATATTTTACTGTATTTTGGATCAAATAAATGCAGGCTGGGTGAGCAGAAGAGAATTCTTTAAAAAAAACATCAAAAACCTTACTGTTCAAGAGCTTTTGACTGGCAGCGTAGCTCTACTATGACGTTTTGGAATTTGACGTTGGATGAGATGCGTAAGAAATTAATCCTACTCACAAAAAAAAAAAAAAAAATGGACAAATGGCTTGAAATACAACATCTAAACAATGTCTTGAGGTGTGGTAACAGTAGTATAAGCGGAATAATTGACTTGATGGTCCTTTGAACCGCATTACCACCTCAGGTGTGCATTATTAGGTTAAATAATTCAACAGCCCGTCGTCACTTATTCCTTACATATATAATTTTTAAATATTATATAAACACATTTAATTAGTTTATACATTTATGTAAATATATGGGAACACACTGAATTAAACATGTGCCTCCATACACTCCTGTTCGTAATTATTTGATTTCTTGTGTTTAGGGTAGTGGGTAAACAGATCTGCAGAGCGCTGCAATAATCTTTAAAACATCTCGCTTATAAAATATTTTGTGAGAAATA
This sequence comes from Labeo calbasu, assembly GCA_019740295.1. Lineage (NCBI taxonomy): Eukaryota > Metazoa > Chordata > Actinopteri > Cypriniformes > Cyprinidae > Labeo > Labeo calbasu. The sequence continues at coordinate 49,788 of JAHKKF010513554.1, forward strand.
GTGCTTGTTTGCATCAAGATCATATTCAAGTCTGCTTAGCAAACATGTTGCAACTTAGTTTGCTCAACTTGAAATGACATTAAAAGTACAGTGGGTGACTTCACAGGTTTTATGATAGCAGACAAGGGCTGCGGAACTGCATTAGGGAAATTTACAGTCCTAAAGACATTAGGAAATTCATGGCATGGAACCTTGTGATAAATAAAACTCTGATCCAGGTAAACAGGCCTACATTGACTGTCACTGCTGACAGAGGCCGTTCGTGACCTTGCCAAAGCGTATGGTCACCAAGAAACCCTGATAACACCTCATCTAGATAGCAAATGTCCTTCATAAATGTCCTCCCTTGTACTGTAAATGGAGGCTAAGTGTCAAAGAAAAATACGGCAATGATACTCAGGGCTCATATATCTTTGTAAACAGCATCTTTCTATCTAATTTACAGCAATAAAACCCTCCCCGGGAGGAGGCAGGAGAGGAGGTGATGTTTATGTTTTTTTTTTTTCTCTCTTTTCTTTTACTCAGCGAGCAGCGCTAAACTCATTTAAAACTGCCGGCTTATTGATTTCTTCTGTGCTGTGATCTGACTCACTGGTCACTCTGGTTCCACTACATGGCTATGGAAGTTATTTGACTAGCCATTTACATCACTCTCATTAAAGCGTGCAGAGAAATTTAATCCTCCTTTCATGCCTTTGTCTAACCTGTGAGGGTGGACTGATGCTGAAAAATGCTTCGCAATGGAGAATAATTAAGTGCAGTCCCCCCTTCTGTGAGGGAAATGAAGTGTACAGTATTGAACTGTGTTGATGGCGGAATAGCTTCAACCGATTGATTAGGGTGAGAACTTAGTTTAATGCCCTTGGAAAGTGCAGCAGATAATCCATTGAGTTATTAATCTGTGAAGGGCCAGAGAGTTCTGAACTAAAATGGCAGATCTCTTGGGAAATCCCATTATGGCGAGAGTGTTAGTCACCACCTGTGTCACCGGGCAGTGAAAGGATTTCAGCCCTAATACGCTGTAACCCATTTCTCCCCTGACCTTAAGTATTATGCCGTTTGACCCGCGGTGTGATAGAGGGGAATTGGCCTGAGATTTGTTTCCTAATGGAATTCATTTTTGGGTTACTTATCGGCTGTTGAAACAGAGTAAGGACACAAGCGCACAGGTGATTGTCAGTGGCCCCCTCAGCCTGGGTGTCACAAGAATGCTTTGCTACATCATGCCTGGGAGGATCACCGCCAGGGAACCGGGACAGCAAAATAGATTGCGTTTTTTAGAGCTCGATACAACAATGACAGCAAATAATGAATGCCATAACAATGCCATTCCAGGATGGCTTTTCTTTCCAAACATTTGGTAAGTTGCTGAAAAATTTGACTTCAGCCTGACACTATTTTTGATATCATTAAAATGATGGAAGTTCCCCAGCTGAAGCCCCCAGTCTGGCTAGTCGCAAACAGAGAGCTATGACAAATTCATTTAAAAGGGGTGCAGGTGGCAGAGGGAGGGCTGACGATTGAAAACTGAGCTCCCATGCTGCCTGATGTTCATACTCCATGTCAGGACAGTCCATTTATACAATAATACAGTCTGTGTGAATAGACAGACATACATAGATACATACAAAACACACAAAAAATAATAAAACAAATATAAATATTCTTAAAAATCTAATAATAATAATAATATCTGATTACTCCTTCTGAGTTTTAGAGAAGACATATTCACTATTAACTATGACGTTTGCCTCAGTAAACTCATAGTTTTGCTGCTTATTAATAGTAGTTGTTAAGTTTAGGTATTACGTATAGGATTAAAGAAGAAGTTCACTTCCACAACAAAAAATTTACAGATAATTTTCTCACCCTCTTGTCATTCAAGCTGTTCATGTCTTTCTTTCTTCAGTCGATAAGAAATTATGTTTCTTGAGGAAAACATTTTAGGAATTATCTCCATATATTGGACTTTTATGGTGCCCGTGAGTTTGAACTTCCAAAATGCAGTTTAAATGCAGCTTCAAATGGCTCTAAACGATCCCAGCCGAGGAAGAAGAGCCTTATCGAGCGAAACGATTGGCTATTTTCAAACCAAATTGACAATTAATATACTTTTTAACCTCAAACTTCTACTTTAAGGGATCTAAAATATGGTCATGTAGAATAAGGTATTAATATGTGCTCTATAAGTACTGTTTAACAGCCAATATGCTAGTAATATGCATGCTAATAAGCAAATAGCTAAAGGGATAGTTCACCCAAAAATGAAAATTGTGTCATTAATTACTCACCCTCTTGTCGTTCCAAACTGGTAAGACCTTCGTTCAAGTAAGACATTTTTTATTAAGTCCCTTCAAGGCCCAGAAAGGTAGTGAGGACACTGATAAAATAGTCCATGTGACATTGGTGGTTCAACCGTAATATTATGAAGCTACGAGAATACTTTTTATGTGCAAAGAAAACAAAAATACTTATTTTATTAAACAATTTCTTCTCTACCCTGTCAGTCCTCGACAAGCGTTCACAACAGTACCACACATTCTTATAGTGAGTATAAGGGTTTTTTATGAGTCTTTGCGATCGCTAAATGCGGCTTAAGTAAACAGGCTCGTCACTCCACAGAGACAAGAAAGGGGCAGGGCGAGCAGAGTTCATTAACATTTAAAGCAACCTCGACCAGAACAGGATGATTTTTGCAGAGCTGATTTTAGCAAGGTAAAAAGGGTGTTGTTTTACACTACCACTGAGAATTTTTAACCAAAGTATATTATAGACATTAAATTAAGACCCTAAAGAATCATATCAACTTGTGGAATATGGGCATCCGATGACCCCTTTAAAATGAAGTGTTACATTTTGCATTAATGACTGACTGACTGTATATTACGCTTTACATTAATGGAGGGGAATGAGAAACACCAGAAACACCGAAGTGTCAAAGAGGGGGTAGACAAGTTTAACCGAGTTTAATCACTACTAAAAACCCAGCTGCAGAGGTGAGACACCCTTGCTTGATTGGCAATTAGCATTTAGATCAGATATAAAAGAGGTCTGACAACTGCCAGTTTGATGTGGGGGTTTTTAAGCCACAGGAGAGTACTAGCTGAACTCCAGGCCAAACAGACTTGAAAAACAGCAAAGTTATTTAATGTTTGGAACAATCTCAACAGCAATGTGAGCATATGCCAAACATGAACAAACTGCATTGGCAAAAATAATCACTGTAAGTCTAAGCTTACTAACAGGAACAGACGACCACTTAACAGAATAGGTGCTAAATGGCACAAATGTACGGCCTCATAAATTACCACAGAATTGCATCAGCACCTCTGTGACCCTGTTACAACAGAATCTGCATGTCAACAGCTACACAAAGCTAAAATTGTTGGCAGTAATGCCATTGGTAAACCACTTGGACAAAACGTGGACCAAATGGCCAACTGTTAAACATGGTGGGTATCTGTAATGGTATGGGTTGCCACCTCATGGGAGCTATTAGGTCCAGCGATTGCACTGCACAGTTGTATAACGGCCAACGAATATGAGGCCATTTTACAAGAGCAGGTGCACTCACTGCTGCAAATGCCCCTCCGTTATGACATTCCTGTATTGCAGAGTGATAATCTTGACATCCACATCCCAGATCCAGACGGAACAGCATCAGTCCTATTTGGGAAGAATATATACAAATATATTTGTGAGACATTACGACTTTATTGAACGTGGTAGTTGCGTTGCTGTCTATGCAGGGTCAGAAAGCTCTCGAATCTCATCAAAAATATCTTAATTTGTGCTCCAAAAATGAACAAAGGTCTTACGGGTTTGAACAACAAATGAGGGTGAGTAATTAATGACTGAATTTTCATTTTTGCGTGAACTATCCCTTTAAGAAATACTTAATACTGTGCTGACCTATACTCAATAAAGTTTTCTTATTAGCACTGTTATAAAATAAAAAGTTGATTGTAAACAATTAACAAAAAGGAATTGCAGAAGTATGAATCTAAAGTTTGAGGTGCTGAGCTGTAGGCACATTTCGATCGTGAGAAGTGATAAATAACACCTATCTGAGGTGCTGCAGAACATGAGACGAAACGTCAGCTGAATATTTTAATAAACTGACTGCTAGAATGCATAAGATGTGATGAACAGGGTTTCATCCTAGGTGAAGCAAACTGTCATTTTCTTACCATCTTAAAATACTCATAATACTCTGAAGCAGACTAAAGTTACTTTTTATTGATTACAATAAATTATTCCCCTTTTTATCTTCTACATTTTCCTTTTTAAAATAGTCTATCACTTATATACACTCATAAAGTTGCAGTTTTTGACACAGCATTTGATCAATGGATTTACAAAAATCATTTCAGGTTTAACATTGCATAAACTACTGATGAACATAGTAATTTTATTTGAATTAAGTAGGTTATTTAACCATGTATTATTACGTATTGTTTAAAGGCTTTTGTCTTTCAAACCCTTTAAAATGCACACATTCTCGTTATTTCTTACTTGTATATTGTATATTCTTGAACTTCTTGTCATCTGAACCTCTTTCACCTAATATATTTACTTTACAGAAAATACTATTTAAGTTTTTCGATATACCCTAACTATCTTAAACCAGAATACACAGAGTTCAGGGAGAGCAAGACAAGACGAGCGTGTAAGACTTAAAAGTATTTAAATTTTTTTTTTTTTTATGAAAATAACAGAATGCTTCACTAGATAAGACCCTTCCTGAAATGTTTTCCTCAAAAAACATAATTTCTTTACGACTGAAGAAAGACATGAACAAGGGGGTGAGTAGTACATTATCTGTAAATTTTTGTTCTGGAAGTGAACTTCTCCTTTAAACTCGCAAACCCTAGTTTGGGCAACCTTTGATGTAATATAATGTTTAATGCACTTCATGTTGTTAATTACAATAAAAGGAATTTACATTTTCTCACTCTTTTTGTATTTTTACATCATTATGGTACAAACTTATAATGTTTAATTCAATGTGATAAATGAGTTAAGTCAAAAGTCATATAAAAGTAATCTAAATGTAGCCTGATTCTATTACCTAAAATATGTAATGTAATGGATTATGTTACTGACTGCTAGGGATGGGTACCGAAACCTGGTATTAACTATCGACCCCGGTGCTAAATTATGAAAGACCGGAGTATCGATAAGCTCTGACGTTAACGGTTCTGCTATTGGTACTGGAGAGTTTAAGAAAATACACATACATTTACTATTGCTATATATACATTATGTTGCCAATTCTATCTCTCCTTGAGCTGTTTTTAATATGCCGTAATATTAGGACATATGTCTATGATGCATTTTTGCTATTCGCAATTCAGAGGAGCAATCACGCTCACGTGAAGGATCTACAGAGCGCGCAATATGAAAGCCCTGTTGAACTGTAATGACAGAGGACAAAACTAAACAATCAAACATCTCCATACACTTTAGGCCTGTGGCTGTGATATTAAGGAAATTTTATTGTTTATTTCGATGTTAGCTTCCAAGGGTCATAAAGAAAAAAAAAACAAACTTAACGTCTGAATCAGTACAACCGATGGTTGTCATGAAATGCAATCTTTACTGTTGAGAAATTGTGGGATATGTTTGATAAAACATTGAAATCAAAGTAATCCATCTGTTTCCCAGGCTGAACTGTGTGTGCACGCTCCAAAACGGACAAGCAAATTACACTTCGAGCTTCGAGTGTGCGTCCAAACGATCAAACACACATACAAATATGTCAAAGTGGCCAGCTTGAAGAGTATTCACTTAAACACAGTTTATGTCTTGGACGTGAACATCTGTGAGAAAATCGGATGTGTCAACACAATCTCAAGAAAGTGCATATCGAGTTTCTGTTTCTATTTGGCGCTCCATTTATACGCAGAAATGGACTTCGCAATGGTTAGGATTAGGAGTGTGGGGTAGGTGCATATTATATGTACGCCAAAAAATGCGTATCATATGCACGCCAAGCCATTGCGTATCATGTGCACGTCAAAACTGTGTATCATATAAACGCCAAAAATTGAGTATCATATGCATGCCAAAATCAATTTCTGTGTGTAAAAAAACCCTTGCACACTGGTGCATTTACAAATTGATGTTTTATATACATTTCATTAAATTTTTTTTATTTTACATAATATGAAGCAATGTTAATTAAACTCCTAATTTGTTTTGTTTATATATAGCCTTTATAAACCTAAAACAAAAAGTACCGATAAGTATACCGTTAAAGTACCGGATCGATAAACAATATCGGTAAGAGCAGTAATACCGTTAAAACCTTAACGATACCCATTCCTACTGAATGCAATTTATGTCATGTAATTTGGAATCAGTTATATAATGTTAGCACAGTGTTAAGAGGATGTGCAATGAGAGCAGGCAGAAAGTAACAACAAGGGATTGAGTCACACTCTCTTCTGTGTCCTAGATGTGTTGTTGCGTGCACCCTCTACATCCCAAGAGCAGCTCCATCCACAACATGACTAAAGGATGTCAGCCTGCTCTTCTCCTGTGGCCTGTAGACAGGAATTAAAAGCACGTCGTTTTAAAAGAATTACGGGCCCTGCAGCACTGACCTGATTGGTGACATTCCAGAGTTGCTAAAATGCTCCTTTGAAAAATGTATGTGGAAAAAAAAAACATAATTTCCCAGAATGGCTCATGGGAGGACATTCAAAAGAAAGCAGTGATGTTATAGATGTGTATTTGTATGTAAACTCTTGACACATACTCAGGTGTCAAAAGGAGCAGCGGGAAATGAATCGCTCCATTATGTGTGCCGTATCTCACATAACGTCCGAGCAGCATCTCAGCGTACAAGTGATATTGGAAGTGACAGATGTTGGTAAGCATGAATATTCGCATAGATGCATGAATGGTAAGCAACCAAATGAAGTAATTTTGCATCTCTTCCCATAACATTTACCACCCGTCTAACATGCATACTGACCTATGTGAGAGAATCGCTCGCTGCTCAGTGGCTTGATGATACAAAAGCAAATCAGGGGAGTGTGCCTGCTTTGTCAGAGAACACCTTTCCATGGCGTCCGTGTAATCTGGCATGTCAGTAGAAATATGTCAGACTGGCATGTGGCATTTTCCTGCGGTGTTTACTCCTGCTACAAATCAATAGAGCACCATTGTTAATAAGCATGCAATGAAAATCAGTTTGGTGCCCAGTGAACTGAGCTCAGGTTGTCAATTCAACAAGCTGAATGCATATCACATGTTGTTGTTTGGGGTTTGTGTGGTTGTTTGTGCGTGTAACATTATTGAGTGCTTAAAGTGCACCAGTACCTCCTCCGTGACCATATTCACCCACAAAAAAACATACCACCACACACACAGGGAGAAAAAAGGCTTTTGAAGAACACAAGTATCTGAACAAGAATCTCTGTATCGGTTAATAGAAGCAACGGGAAGTGCTAAAGCACACGGTTGGTACAAGGACTCCTTATTTTCTTGGCACATCAAATTTGAATGTCAAAACAAAAACAGCATTTGGCTAGACTTTTACCCACTTATGCGAGGCTGTCGCACTTTCCGTAAAGATTATCCTCTTATCTGTCCCCAACAGATTAATGAAGGCCTTAAGGAAGACCACATTCAACTACACAAACTCACAAATTAACAAATGCAACTTTGGCTCAACACAACTTGCATGTAATTAACCGACGTAGGAGGAGACCAACGCAGATGAGCATTAGAAATAAATGGCCGTCGGGCTTATGTGTGGTCATACAAATGAAGTCATTTACGGTTATTACGGACCCGGTACTAATTAGAGATAAAATGAAGAGCGCATTGTAAATCCAAGTATCCTCTCCTCTATTCAAGAGAGCCTCAGTCAGTCCTGTGCCTAAGCCTAACATTTTAATCAGTGCACCTCCAGTGCACAAGGCTAGTCCCCTCGTTGATTATTGCAATTCAATTTAGCATATTAATTATAGCCAGTGCCAAAGGGTATGTTCTCTTTTAGCTAGACTAAACCTGATGAGCCTTTTTTTCCCCTAATATATGTTTGCTTATCTGGTACCTCTTTAGCACGTGTTTACATTGTATTGTACTCTGGGATGAAGTTATCTCAACAGCAACTGTAATTTGCATCATGTTGCCCCAGGACCTTAGTGTAAATGAGTGGCCACCGTAGCGGGCTTATATCCTAAATTATCCTCCAAAAAGGGATGATAAGATCAGTGATGTGAAGCAGGGCTAGGTGAGAGATGTATTACTTGCGGTACTGGGGAAGCTGCTTACTTTGAGAAGTTAACAGCAACTTCCCAAAGTAAGAACTTCTTATTTGAAAAAGTGATGCAGCTA
>JAHKKF010513554.1:59345-70341 GCA_019740295.1 Labeo calbasu
GCTGCTCCTCTTCTGTGACTTTGTAGCTAAGAATAAGTAGCAAATATATTGACATTATTTAATGACATTTTATATATATATATATATACATATATATATATAAGCCTCAGCCCAATCAGAAGTACCAGTACTTACATAGAAACCTATACAAAGTAGCCAGAAAGAAATGCTAATTTTAAAGAGATACGATTTAGAGGCTTTTGCATCTGAACTGTTCATATATATATACATATACACATACATACATATAGATATATAGATAGATAGATAGATAGATAGATAGATAGATAGATAGATAGATAGATAGACAGATAGTAAAAAAAAAACATTTGCCAGCAACCCACCAAAATAAAAGCTTGCTAATTTTAGGTTTGCAAATGTTGAAAATTCATATATCTAAAAAAAGAAGTGGACAAAAAAAGAAGATAAAAAAGTAAATATTAGCATTGTATTTTTTTAAGTTTACTATAAAATAATTGTTTTTATTTAATACTCTTTTTTTTTAAAAAAATATAACAGTATTATCACACTTCATTTTATTTATTGTTTTTTAAAATAATAATAAAAAATAACTATATAAAAAATAATGAAAACTATTATTATTAATTTTATTTTTAAAATATTTAAATGGCTCACACTAGTGTATGTCCTTTTAAATAAAATGCTGTACACTGAAAAAAAAAACACGTGATCTTGAAGTAGAAAGACTGAAATAGTATGTTCTTGTAAAACTTAATCCAATCATCTTTGTTATATTAACAATGTTGTTTTTTTTTCAGTGTTTGCAAAGAGAGCAGTATTAACCTTTTTTATGATCATGAGCCTTAATTGTTGTTCATTAAGTCTGCTTAATTAAATACATGGTATTTACTAACCACATAACCTTTATTATCTTAAGGCTGTACATTAATGGTACATGGACATTACTATGAAACACTTTGAAATCACTGACTGACAACACAATACTTCCTTATTGTAACATACCTTTTTTTATTTATGAGCTGCTTTAAAACAATATGTACTGATTTGAATTTACAGTAAATATAGCTAATAAAAAAAACAAAAGCAAGAATACACTCATTTATATAACTAAGCCAGAAACAGTGATAAACACTCATGGTAAAAATCATGGTAACACTTTACAAAAAGGTTCATTAGTTAACATTACTTAATTACATGTACATGAACTAAAGAATGAATAGTGCTTCTATAGCATTTATTAATCTTAATGTTGATTTTAGCATTATTAAAAACCACAAGTTGCGTGTTAGCATTAGTTAATGCACTGTAAACTAACATGAAAAAAACAATTAATGTTTTTTATTAACTAACATTAACAAAGATTAATAGTGTCATAAATTTATTGTTCATTGTTCATCCAGGTTAGTTAATAAATTAACTAATGTCAACAAACGACACCTTATTGTAAAGTGTCACTAAAATAATTAAATCCACATAATGCTTAAAATACCAGATTGATGTGCAAGGACTTGAATAAATCAGTGGTTCATTATTTGAACTGGTTCACTGAAACTAACTGAATTAATCAATGAACTAAGTCTCCATAAACTGTTACAAAGACAGTATTTGATTTAAACTGAACTTACTTGGTTAAGTGTCCGAAAACAAACAAACAAACAAAAAAAGCGCTATAAAAAACATAGTTAGGTTATTAGTGTTGCTACTTTAAGGTAATAATTCCCCAACACTGATGTTCCTGGTCTTGTTTAGATGTTTAAAACACATTAAAACTTTCTGGGTCACTTAGGTTCACCTTTGTAATCGCACAACAGAAAGTCAAACAAAGCATTTTTAAAAGTGGCAGGTAGTAGGTGACATAGTAACAAAATTAGTGTTAAACAGAGAAGTGTGCATATGTGACGGTGATGAAGTGAACACACCTGCCGTGGCTCTCCTTGTGTCTGCGTTAGAACTTCCTTCACTGGTGCCCCCCCTCCCGTTATACTGGCGCGCCTGTCACATCCCCACACAGTGGCAGATGGGGCCTGCTTTTTATGTACTAATCAAGGAGGAATTCGCTCCCTCACAGACATGTCACCCATGACCCCTGCGTCTATTCACATTAATTATTCATCCTCACTGAGGTGAACGCTGCCAAGGGTGGGCCGAGAGAGGAGAGGAGGGAGAAACAGAGGCTGGTGAAAGAGAGAGATCACTCACAGTTCCAGTCGTCACGCTAAAGTACTGCTAACCTCAGCGTGTCCGCCCACTCGCCCCTCTCCCCTCTCCCCCGCAGGACTGCCGTGAGGGTCATTACGCGTCAAACTCACCTGAGAGAGACATATGAGAGTTTGGGGGATGGGGGGTGCATTAGTGAACAAAGTGAAAAAAACTGCAAGAAAGAAAAAAAAACTGTAAAAGTCACATTAAAGTCAGTGCCCATGAAAATCAATGTTGTGCTTCCTACATTTAATCAATGTATATAAATAAGACAAACACAGGTCATTTCTCTGCTTTTAGAAAAAAAGAGCAATTTCTGAAATGCCTGGTTCTGACAAATCTACATGCTGCGTTAAGAGACTAATGCAAAATACTGTGCCCACTTTAGGGTCATATGAAACAGCCAAGTTTTTGATTTATAAAGTGCATTTCTGAATGACTCTTTCAACATTCTGTCAGAGAAATAGTGGTAGTAAATTGCATAGTGCTCAAAGAAGTCAAGTTTCTACAATTATCAACTTTTTACATTAGATAGTTGGAATATTAAAATGGTTAATTACTTTAAAAAAGACAAAAAGAAAAAGTACAGGCAGATAGCCTTGAGACACATTTTTAATAGCACATTGTCTAACTAAATTAGGGCCCTATGATTTTCCGTGATTTTTCCAGTCATAAAAAAGGAATTTACTGTATAACGCGGGATGTCACGGAATTTGTCAAACTTTGAAAGAATTAATCAAAAGTAGGTCATTACACCTAAATTAAATCGCGATATGGACTAGTATCTTTATCTGTCTAGTATCTTAGGCCGCAAAAACATAATTTAGATATGAATCCAGCATGTTCTGCCTGTCTCTGTATGAATGAAAGCCGCAGACGTGCGGTTTTTGTTTTACTTCCACACATATTGAAGCGCACATGACGCTCGTCATGATTTCAGTGTCTGTCGTCTCATTAAATGAGGACACATGAGCAACATCTCCAGAACTGTTCTGAGTCACTTCATGAGCATTTTACCATTTCATCTGAGTAAAACTAGCATCATATGATATACAGACAGAAGTGTAAAGGTATTCATGACCTGTCAAAGTCAAAGTTCCAAAGTTTCAAATAACACTTGAAGACATTCTGCAAGAAATATATTACTACTGTTAAGTATAATGTACATCCTCCTCCTCCTCCTACTGCTACTAAAATTGTTAAAACTTCATTTATTTATTTGTCAGTTTTCTAGTAATTTTTTTGTAAATCACGTTTGTTTGCCAAAAAAATAAAGTTTGTTTAATTTTCGATAATTAAAAGATAAATTAGGTTGTTTTATGCCTTCATTTGATAACCAGAAAAATTTAAATACACAACAGAATTTCTGAGGAAAGAAAAAAAAAAATTTGCTATTGTATTGTAAGTTGTTTTTATGCATTAAAATAATTAGACATGCTAAAACACAGAATTTGGTAAGAATAAAACATTATAAGAATAATAAGAATAAGAATAATAACATAAGAATAAAAAAAATTAAACATTTCATACAGCCATAAAATTTTTATTTTTGTTAAACTTAAAAAAGTTTCATGATTTTAATTAATTAGACATGTTTCTTGATTAATAAAATTTCATTTAACCATTAAAGAGGAGTCAAGTATAATCAAAATGGAAATAAAACTGAAAAAACTGAATTTGGGAAAAATAGAACAGATTTCATAGGGCCCTACTAAATTCTAAAAATACATCATGAAAAAAAATCCATACATTTTCATCTAAGGGTTAGGTCACCAAAAAATTTAAATTCTGTCATTAATTACTCACCTTCATTCGTCTTCAGAATACAAATTAAGATATTTTTGATAAAATCCCAGAGCTTTCTGAACTGTCTGCATAGACAGCAACACAACTACCACGTTCAAGGCCCATAAAGGTATGTAAGGACATCGATATAATAGTCCATGTGACAGTAGTGGTTCAACTGTAATTTTAAAAAGCTATGAAAATACTTTTGTGCACAAAGAAAACAAAAAATTATTCAGCAATTTCTTCTCTTCCGTGTTTCTCTGCCACGCATTCACAAGAGTACCAGAATGCATGTGTGTGCATTCCTCAGTGCAGTAATTAATGACAGTATTGATGAGTGATGGGTGAACTATCCCTTTAAAAAATAAATAAATAAAATGCAGAATGCCAATGCAGAAAAGGGAAGAGGTAGGGACACAGAAAGATATCCAAAAAAAAAAACTAAATAATAATAACAATAACAACACTAATAACAAAAGTTACAGGATTTTGTGCGTTTTAAAAAAAACTAAATAATAATAATCCACATTTTTTATCAGCTATGTTAAAGTTATTTACACACTTTGTTTAAGGACATAAAGTAGGGTCTGGATATTTAGTAGCACCAGAAGCATTTTATAGTCCCACACTGCAAACACCCAGCAGACAACACAGCTGCAGGCGTATGACCTGTAGAGAGATGTTAGCCATAGAAACTTCCTCATTTATCAACGTTAGAGGTTTCTCTCTTTTCTTTCTATTCCTCCCAGGTTGAGGGTGTAATTCACTCCTCTGCAGCTAGTGAAAGTGTAAATTGATCCTGGTTGTTTACTACACACAAGGAAAGAGGATGAACGTTTTGTAAAGCAGTCTACATTATTACACTAGTTACGGCGACGAAACGACACGCTAGCACTTTTCATATGGCGCAAATTGCACATTGCTCTTGCTGTAGCTAGATAATTTATTTAGCTTCACTGATAGGCCTCACTCAGGTCATTAGGAAGCTATTTCCATTTTGCTTTTTGGCCCATTAGTGGCCAATGGAACACAAGGCCAACGTAATACCCTGTCTGAAATGCAAAATTACCTACATTCCATTTACACTGATATACCAGTACACAAAGAGTGCTAATGTCAGATTAAAATTATATATAATGGTGTGGGCCGTGATATTGTGAAAACAACTGTCTGTCAAATTCACCTCCTAGTCTCGCCCATTTCCAGTTGAACTCTTGACATTGCCGTGAATTGCTGTCATTACGGTGTTTATTGGACTTTGTGTGCCCTTCTCCTAACATCTTAATAGATGGAAATGGGAGTGTGCACGCTCCACTGAGCTTCCACCAAGTGACTTTCAGCTACCTTGCAGAAGGTGGGCAAACCAGTGGGGAGTGGGCCATTATGGCAATGTTGTGGTTCATTTGAGTGGCGCGCACTGTGAGAGGAAAACATGATCTCTCTAAGTGGCCAGGGAATTCTGAGTAGTGGGGTCACCGGGGAGGAGTCGCCCGTAAATTACAACTAATTACTGCTTCTATTGAGTCGAGTTCGGCACAACCCTGCCATCACCACACAGACGTGGGAGTGACATTGCACTCCAGCTTCCCTGTGTTGCCTCTCTACAGGCGCGCTGGGCACAGGCAATGCCGCCTGGATGCTGTGATATTCTCGTTCACCTTCAGAGCCAAGAGGAGAGACAAAGGTGCAACAACATATGGACTACTGTTCTAAGAATAAAGCGCTGACAAAATGGAGACGGTGATCCATTGCACTCATATACAACAGTACGTAACTCTTTGAAAATTATGCAAAGCCGATGGGATAGCAGGTGTGCTATTATAATGCCATACAATTAGCAGCTGCAATATACAATTCGCGGCATACACTATACGGTGTTCATTTATATTCATTAACAACAAGAAGAATGAATGATTGCCTCAACCGCAGGTTCATCACAACCTTTCTATACATAACAAAATGCACACGCAACTGCGTATAGTTCAGCTCAGTAGTTTCTCTAACAGAATCTGTATGCTAATGTTTTTTAAACAAAAAAAAGGTATTAATAAAATAAAAATACTTTTTTTCAAATCACTATGGAAGTCAGTGTCTACCAGCAACGGTTTGGTTACCAACATTTTTAATGTATCACCTTCACAGAGGTTGGGAACAAAATGAGAGTGAGTACATGATGACTTTTTTTTTCATTTTTGGGTGAACTATCCTTTTAAGCTGTTTGACAGATTTTTGCAAATATTCCACCTGTCCACTTTACACACAAAATATCCTGGTTAAAAGATTATATTGCCCTATCAACAAAGTTTTTGACAAAAAAAACTTCCCAGTTCCTGTAAATTCTTTGGTTTCCCATCATTATCTACATGTTAAAAAAAAACTGTGTAAATTAAGACCTTTTATTTTGCGTATAGAATATATACTGTATACAGTATTACTAAATCAATACTGCCAATATTTAATTCAAGATTCAATATTCATTTGATTTGGGATTTGTTTTAAAATTTCAATTTAATTTTGTTATTTGACATTTTAACAAATGTGCAGCATTTTGTTTGAGAAATAATAAATGGACATCTCTTCACTTGTCTTAAATGCCATTTTGTTAAAAAAATTGTGAGAAAAAAAGTATAGTGAAATCAATATTGTGAATCGTATCGCACTGTGTGTTATGTGAATCGTTACATACAGTTGAGGTCAAAAGTTTACATACACCTTGCAGAATCTGTAAAATGTTAATTATTTAAATTATTATTTTATACGCTCACTGATGCTTCAGATGGAAACAATGCATTAAGATATGATGATATTTAGGCAAAATAAGAAAAATGTACACATTTTTGTTCTGCTCAAAAGTTTACACCCCTGGCTCTTAATGCATTGTTTTTCTTTCTGAAGCATCAGTGAGCGTTTGAACCTTCTGTAATAGTTGCATATGAGTCCCTAGTTGTCCTCAGTGTGAAAAGATGGATCTCAGTATCATACAGTCATTGTTGGAAAGGGTTCAAGTACACAAAAATCCCTTTTATTTTGGTAAAATAATTAACATTTTGCAGATTCTGCAAGGTGTATGCAAACTTTTTGACCAACTGTACCTAATATATATAATTACATAACTTAACGATAGTAACAAAATGTTACTCCATATAATCACATTTTGTCTAACAATCCCAATCTCAGTTTTACACTTTCATGGCAGTATTGATTTTGTAAGCAAACTCTAAAACCAAAAATGGCACATATCCTTACTAAGGTAAAGGTCACTTCTTGAATGATTATTCACAACCAATATGTGAACAGAATGCTATCCAAATAAGTGCTTAATGCTTGAACCACAGTGTTTTATCTTACAAAAAGCCGTGCAGTGTTGCATGTGGACCAGCATGAAATGGAAGTAAACACAGCCGTGGACACCCACAAAAAATGTCTTTGGTGTATGCTGTAAGTCTGCTGCAACTCCCTTGTCCCTACTTTCAACTATGAAAACTGAATAAAAAAAAAATCTCAGTCCATAAAGGGCAGAAGAATCAAAATAAAAGGGAAACCAAAAAAGAGAGAAACATCCTGTGTGTAAGCCTGTGCATCATCCTAGAGCAGAAAATCCCTCTCCTCCTTGTTTTCCTCATGAATGATTCCCAGCTCACCATTTCTACAAAATAATGTATCACACTCGAAGGAGAACTTGGGCTGCATAAGAGGATGGATCTGTTGAGAGGTGTTTACATCCTGCGAGAAGAGAAAACCCACAAGCTATAGGCAGCGGATCAGAGAGCAAAAGACGGAGCTGTGAAAATACTGAGACAGAAAGTGCGAAAACAGCCAGTGAGGGATACGGAGTTCAGGAAAAATAGCCAGTGCGTGGGAATGTGTGACAGAACTGTATGTGTCACACTAAATAGGACATGTGAATGATGGTAGAAGAGGAAACTACAAGATTTAAGGGCAACATCAAAATTTTCCCCAACAGCCTAGTGTGAAGCATATTGTGGTTTCCCACTAGTGTTGATGAAGCTACTTTGAAACTGTAGCTCGCCAAGCAACAAGACGATCATAATTTAAACAGTTTAACTACAGTCAAGCTATCTTTTAGAGTAGTTAGTTGCAATACAAGTAATCAATAAGTAACATAAATATTCTTATGCTATATAAAGGATTACTTTATTTCAGGAATAAAAAAAAAATCCTGACAATTTACTCACCCCCATGTCATCCAAGATATTCATCTTTCTTTCTTCAGTCGCAAAGAAATAGTTTTCTGAGAAAAACATTTCAGGATTTTTCTCCATATAGTAGAATTCAATGGTGCTCAACGGATTGAAGGTTAAAAATGCAGTTTCTGTGCAGCTTCAAAGGGCTCTAAATGATCACAGCCGAGGAATAAGGGTCTTATCTGTTGAAACGATTGGTCATTTTCTTAAAAAAAAAAATATATATATATATTTATACACTTTTTAACAACAAATGCTTGTCTTGTATAACTGCGATATGCATGCATAGTGCACTTCGGTTTAAGACAGTTAGGGTAGGTTGAAAAACTCCCATCTCATTTTCTCCTCTAACTTCCAAATCTTCCAAAATCACTGTTTTACCTGTTTTTTTTTGTAAAAGGCGTTTGACCTTCTTTGCACATTCACTTTGCAAACACTGGGTCGTTACTTCTGCAGCGATGTAGGACGATTTTGAAGTTGGAGGAGAAAATAAGTTGGGAATTTTTTGACATACCCTAACTGTCTTGAACCGGAGTGCACAGAGTACACATGCGCATCACAGAGCTAGACAATACGAGCATTTGAGGTTAAAAGTATATAAATTGTATTTTTAGGAAATAACCAATTGTTTCACTAGATAAGACCCTTATTCCACGCCTGGAATCGTTCAGAGCCCTTTGAAGCCGCATTGAAACAGCATTTTTAACCTTTAATCTGTTGAGCATCATTGAAGTCCACCATATGGAGAAAAATCCTGGAATGTTTTCCTCAAAAAAAACTTTCTTTGCGACTGAAAAAAGAAAGACGTGAACATCTTGGATGACATGGGGGTGAGTAAAATATCAAGATTTTTTTTTTTTTATGAAGTGGAGTAATCCTTTAACGACACCAAAAAAGTTGCATAAAATCATTTGCAGTTTTTTTTTTAAGTTATATTTTTGGGCTTTTTGGGCCTTTAATGGACAGGACAAGTAGAGGGTGACAGGAAAGTACTGGGCAAAGAGAGACCTCAAGAGGGGAATCAAACTCGGGTCACCACAAACACATGTGCGCTACATGTCAGCGCACTAACCATTTGCAGTTTTGCCAAAATATCTGTGACTTGGCTATGTCACCATCTTACATATTTGCATAATGTCTGCCTTCTGGCTAGCTGTTTGGGCCCACCCTCAAAGAACAGTTGCGTAAAAGATTTCATTATGTTAAAAAAAATGTACTTCCAATATTGACTTTATAGTTACTACAGATTTAATACTGTTACTAGCTACCCAAGCCTAGGGAGCTAAAACCCAATTATGGGCGTTACATTTCCAACACATCAGGGCTTTTCAAAAAAGGCGGACTCTTAAAAAGACTGGAACAAAGCATTTAAGGTCCAAAAGTGAAAAGAGGTAATCCAGCAATGTCCAGTCTGAAGGAAAATGTGTTTTTTTTTACTTTAAATCATGCAAAAGTATTCTAGCAGACCCCAAAAATAAAACTAAGAACTTGTAAATGAGCATAATATGGACTTTAAATGAATTAATGGATTGTTCCTTAGCTCACAAGAACTGTGCGGATGAACGGGTTCACTAAAATGAATCCAAATGCTACATATGAGAAAATGGACTGTCTAGAGCGAATTTGATTATTGTTTCAGCTTGCTTTGCTCTAAAGCTGCGGGTGCAATAAAATGTGAAAAAGTAAAGTGATTAAGTAGCATTTTGTAACAAAAATAATAGGTTGTTATGGGAAAAGCTACACTACTTTTAAAATGGATGAAAATTGTAATTAGGTTATTAGCTTTATCCCAGTACTGATTTCCAGCAGTTTCCTCTGTCTGAGCACATCTCTATATAGCCATTTTCACATCGAGTCCAGCGCTGCCCTGTTCTCCAGCGGAGGTCAACAGCCACACCCACCTGTATCTTAGCATCACATCTCAGGCTCACTGCAGCCCAGCAACAGGCCAACTCTGTCCTTCTCAAAAACCCAGCAGCCCTCAGGCTTTCTCTCTCTGTCCGTCTCTATTTTCTTACTCTTTACATCTCCCTCAGAGAGAAGCTAAATGTGTCAGGAACAACCAGAATACAAATAAAGAAGAGACTGAGATATAGAAACAGGACAACACGCTAACAGACAGAAAATGCAGGAGGACAAGAGAAACCGGGGAAGGAAAGATTGAATGAGAAATGGGACTGATGTGCAGGTGGAAAAGAAGGATAATCGAAGAGAGATGGGGATGGGAGAGTGGAGGCCAGAGCTGATATCCTCCAGCGCAGTCAGCAAGCAAACAGACAGGACAGACATTAACACCTGGTAGGCTGCGGCTTTACTAAAGCCTCTTAGCAAAGCGTGTGTTTAGCTTCCAGAGTATTTCCACTGCATCTGCATAACAGAGGGGCTCACCCCTAACCAAAAACTGCTGCAAACCCAACCAGCCAAGGTGAGGCAGGCCTTCAGCCAGGCTATGTCATTACAGCCTGCTAAGTGTTAGTTTGGTGGAGAAAGCGGGTAATTATCTCATTGCCACACTACTGCTGCCTGGAACAAAGAAAACACACATTATGCTTTATATATTAGGTGTGTTTACAGTTGTAGTCGGTTCTGTCCTCTTGGTTCTGTCGTTCCAGACCAAAAAAAAGAAAATGTTATATTTAAAGCCTAGTTTGTTTAGCGCTCACAGTCATTTTATAAAGGGGTCACTGGATGCAAAATTCACATTTACATGGTGTTTACATATAAATGTATTTTATCAGAGTGTGGACACAACCACCCTACAATGATAAAAATCCATTCACTCCTTTTAGTTTAATCCCCAAAAAACCTAAACAGTCTCAATT
>JAHKKF010513555.1:0-14455 GCA_019740295.1 Labeo calbasu
TATATATATATATATATATATATATATATATATATATATATATATAAGTACTTCAGCTTGGACTTTGTTGTCAAGATAAAAGATTAATTTAATTCATTTTTGTTTTTCCTTTATTTTATTTTATTTTATTTTCAAAAGCTATTTATTTTTAAATAGTTTTATTTTTAGATAGCAACACTGTTCTTTATTTGGTTGAAAGGATAAAAATCATGCATGACAGAGAATTTTTTTTTTTTTTTACATTTATTTATTTTTTTATTTGTTTTTAACTTGTGATAGAATTTCTGGCAACAAGCCTGTCTCGGAAGGTTTGAAGTCACATGAGGGTGAATAAAAAATTCCTTTTTTTTTTTTTTTTTTTTAATGTGAACTATCCCTTTAAGACGTATCCCTGACTGGCTGGTATTGGTGTCATACACAGAGGAATGCGTGCATTACAATTACAACATGAAAAATCGACGTCCCTTTTATCTCGACACGTGCCCACACCAATCATTTACAGTGTGTTTGTAATAAATATCCATGACAAATAGAAAAATCGAGCCGACACAACACAAGCCTTCCAAAGACAGTCTCCAAGGAGAGGACACTTTGAGAAAAACATTATTAGTGTGAGAAACTCTTCTTGTCCCGCAGAGTAAAGGACAGACGGTGAAAATTAATCGATGTAGTTTGAATTCAGAACGTTGTTTCCCATTATGACATAATCCCACTGTTGTCAATGCCAGATCGGTTGTTGTCTTTGGAGTCTAATGCCTGGATGGAGATCAAACAAATTTGAGGTGAGCCGTTCCCAGCGCTTCCTGAATAAAACGTGCTTTCAAAGGAACACAGAACCAAAATAATCTTACAGGGGTCAGTCAAAAAAGGGCAGCTTTTGCAGGTTTTACATTGTGAAAAATGACACTTCAGCTTTACGGAAGGAAATAGATCAAAGATGATTTATGTATAGCAGCATATAGCTTCCCGCAATCGACTTGAAGCAAATCAAACACAGTTCTTCATGACTTCAGACATTTTTGAAATTGTATTTTGATAAGCACAAGTAATGCAAACACGCACTGTCACGTTGAATGACAGTAACCACAGCAGATGCTCTACTGCCGATATAATGTTGGCTGTGGGTTCCTCTATTATGGCTGTATGACTGATGTCTTAATAATGTTTTATGAATAAGGCACAGGCCTACAGGTGGCCCGCAGATGACAAGGGAGTCATAACGTGATTTCTTTCACGATCGTCATGAGGACTCTGGGATTGGCTGGGTGACAAATGACATTTTTTACTTTCATTTTATGGCCGCTAGGATGTAAAAACTAGGGAGAATAAAAAACAGAAGTCAAGGAATGCATTTTAGTCTATTACTGCTGTGTCCCCAGTGTTAATGTTTCACAATTAATATTAATTAACACACTGACAGCTTGAACACATAGTGATGTGTTTGTGTATAAACATATTACAAAAACAGTTCATCCGAAAATTAAAATTGACTAATTATTATGAAGCAATAATCTTGCCCTCCAATGAGCTGTTAACGGCTGCAAGCGAATCATTGAGTCAGAGGAATGAATGTAATTATAAAGTTTGGTTTTAATAATATAAAAAGTGTAACTGCAAAATAATTTTACCTTGTTAAATTCCAAATAAAATAAATATAGCTGCAAGTAGCGATTACCGGGGTTCTAGCACTTTAAGGCATTTAAGCACATATGAAAAAAGACATTATTTAGCAAGCTTGTAACCACCTAAATCAAGCATTTTTATAGGTAATTTACCATAGAAATATTATGTTGTTTAACATTTATGACTGTGAGTGCCAGCTGTGGTTCGATCCCCTTAAAACTTTGCATGCTTGTTTAGAATCATCTGTCGCATGTGCTTATCAGGTTTTGTGAAGTTTTGAGTTTTCCTTTAGGCTTTATAGGATTTTGGGGAAATTTGGTTAAATTAGGAAAGCTATAACAGGGTCTAACCTTTTATAGCTTTCATACCTTTTGTAGTATAGTGGGCCGATCACCATAAAAATTTGCGTGCTTTTTCAGGGTAATATGGCACATATGCTCATGTAATTTTGTGAGGTTCTACATAACGCAGACCTTTTCAGTCATTTAAATGTTATTTTACATGGGGAAAAATGTGGAATTTTTCACCTTTATATCAGTTGAAATGCCAGCTATGGCCAAATGTGCATAAAGGTTTCCGTGCTCATTTAGAGTCATGTGACACATTTGCTCACCTAATTTTGTGGTTGGGGTTTTTTGTGAAAAACCTAGGACTAGTTCACAAAAGTAGTTTTTTTTTGTATATCTTCTTAATCATTTACCAAACGATTTAATTGACATCGGTGGTTCTAGAGACAAATGAGGAGTCCGGAATGAGTTCTGTCGTAAGACATGAATATTGAACATATATGCGAAAAAATGTGTGACGTACAATCGTTTGCACACTTGAAAAATGTAATATCGACCCCCAGTGGCTGATTACTTTTAAATTTCTCTTAGACCTTTGGGGCCTTCAAACAGGCCCACCGAGTTTCGTTCGGATCGACCTCTGTTAATTAGGGCTGTCAAACGGTACCGTGTTCGGAACTTTCGGTACCGAAATTTTAAAAACATCCATTTCCCGCTCACATTTGAGTGCTGTTGAGCCGATTTTTAAACATCGCTGATTGGCCATAGTGTTCACACGCTCAACAGACATGACTATCATTGGCTACAATGATAAGCGCTTCACGCTCCTCACCGAGCGCTCACAAATAAGCACAACGGGAGCGTTTGAAAGCCACGTGTGTCAGCGGATCCCTAATACATCTGCATATAGATGGATCTGCTGACACACGTTGACACACAGCCCTACCGTTAATCTTGTCTCAAAATTCATTGACCGATGGCACCCATGTTTTTTGAGATACGCAAATGTCCTTGACACTTGTGGCACTTGTGGCAAGACCGTGCACATCGATTTCCATGTTGATAGAACAGTTGCGCAGTTATAGCAATTTTTATGTTTTTCCCCCCCTTATTTGGCTGAGATATCTCATTCCGTTCAGGGGCTTTTTAGGACAGTTTGAGAACAGACAGGAAAGCACTGAAGCATTGAAGAGAAGGGAGCGGGGACTGGCAAAAGACCTCGAGACGGGAATTGAACTCGGGTCGCCGTGAGAGCAGATGTGCTGTATGTCGGCACACTAACCACGAGACCATTGGCGCCGACTTTCATAGCATTTATAGCCATTCTGAAAGCAACAACAGATAGTTTACCTCAGGTCTTGAAAATAATATTATAGCAAACATGTACGTTAAAACTGCAAACTCAATGCGAACCAACATGTTTCCATAACACAGATGGTATTATTCACTCACTATGTACTTTTAATAATGTTAAAAAGGTTTAATATTTATGAATTAGATTATAAACTTGTCCTTTTCTTTAGGAGTGCAGTTCTGCGCTTCTGAATTGCTGTGATATTTGAGTAAATCTGTCGAGTCGCGTTGCTGTATCGCGTCTGGTGTGAACAGCCAAATTGCTTCGCTGAAATCGCGTCGCATCTGGTTGGGCCACGGTGTTAATGTGATAAAGAGAGCTAAGGTGCATGTTTTTGTGGGTAAACATTAATTCAGTGTCATTTTAGAAAGAACAGGACGATGTGAAATGCTCCATCTGAGTCATCTGTCTGTTTGAAAACATTAGCTAATGTGTTAGTCTCCAGTTCCGGTTGCTAAAACTCACTTTTCAAAATTCTCTGTCTCCCCTATTTGTGTTGTGAACCAAATGCTCTGTGAAGTGTGTTAAAGGAAATATGAAGTACATTTGTTTATATCCTGTCTGCCTCTCAGGGTGTCTTTAGCCACAATGCTAACTCGAGTGCACAAGGTATGTGGATAAAAGTCTGTCAGGGCATACAGGGTTCTAAGACTAAAATTTACCTCAGAAAGTTGTCCCAAAGTCTTAGTTTTCCAGCTTAGAGCTGATTTGTAATTCTAATGAACTATCTAGCTTAGCTTCACTTACATAGTTATTTGTATTAGCTAGGCATTGTTTTGAATGCTGTTTCACGCAGAAATAAAAGTAAAATAGGTTCCCAAGGCAGTTTTGTGGCCATTTCAAACTGAAAGTCAGGGAGCTGTTATTTTTCTGAAGGTTATGATGCAAGCTTAATATCTAACACCAAACGCCGAACTTGCCAGAGGGTTAGCACGCTTTGCTAGTTCATTAGGCTGTGGAAGGCTTCGTCTGCTTACACCCAAACAGGCCTAGACTTGGCTTTCATGTAAATCGTTCCTTAGAATCCTTGCCTGAAGGCCCCCAAACATTTTCCCCTCTCCGAGCGTTGTGAGAAATGAGTTTTGGCGGGTAGGCGCCACGGTAATAACTCAAACATAGGTACAATCGGGATTTTTATCAACGGCCTGTATGTAGTCATTTCGGATGGTGGAAATGTGATGTGATTGAGAGAAAGAGGTAGTGATATACAGCGTTACGCTGTGGGTTTCAGTGACACAGCAATATCAAGATCATATTGTAGCAAAAACATCCCCAAGCTACATTTTTCTCCTTTTTCTTTGTGGCCTGTTTCATACTGTGTCCTGAACAAAACAACATTGTTTTCTTTTGTGAAATCTAAATTTGTTAATGTTTGCTGTTTTGCTACAGTTGCTTTTTAACAACCATTGAAGTTCCAGAATGGCTAACTAAAAAAACTAGCTCTTAAAGCCAGCTAAGAAGGGGAGTTTGATGATATTCAGTTTGCAATTGGTACTCTCTTCATCTGAGGATTTTACACCATGGATTCAAGAAGAAACACTCAATTTGATTGTTTTGCCCAATTTGTTAGCTTGAGGATTAGCTGTTCTTTATCAGTTTGCATCAGCAGTGTCAACAGTCTCATTTTTTTGTCTTCAGAACAGGCTGTTTAACAAAAGCTACTGTGATAATGAAAACAACATTAGCTAACAAGGATGAACAGTATGTATCTTTGATGAATTAGCTTGAAAATATTTCTTCAACGCTAATAAAAAATCTCTGCCTATTTGCGTTTCTCGTTCCAGAATTTTCCGTTGACTAATCAGGCATCTCTTTGTTGGTGGAATGGCTTGGATTGGACACCGTCTAATTTGTATGGAAAGCTCTCTATTTTGTACCCAAACAGCAGAGCGTATCTATTAGCGTGCATTTCAAAGGCTTTTGTACTCTTCACTGTTGTCCATAGCTGTTAGCTTGGAGCATCTCTGCCCCAATTTCGTTATCTTCTTGAGCTCCCATTGAGGGCGAGTTGCTTTGATCGCTGTCATGAACAAATTGCTTGCTGTAATACTGTTTAACTGGCTAGAAATGTCACGAACAGCAAACCCAACCCCTGCCTCACCCCGCTACACCTTGGCAGACGAACGGCTGACAGTCGCAACTAAAAGGATTTTTCTTTGTAACAGTGGGAGCTATTGCTGAAGCGCTTCAGAAGCCAATCTTGCAATCCATATTTCCAGCATACTTGTACTGTACTTGTCCACTCATGCGGCATGAGCGGCCTGTGAGCTAGGCTTTTCAATTCATTCTCTATGGGAGCCAAGGTACACTGGGAGTGAAAGCAGAGCAGAACTACAGAGCTTCAAAAATTTTGAAAATGCTGTGTTTTATGCAAATGAGAGACTTGTACCAGCCAATCACTGTGAGCTTAAGGTAATCACATTTTTACTTACTGCTTGATTTTGCTTTGTAGCTTTATTGCAATCTCATGACGCAATTTTTGGTTTCTAGCACCTAGTGGTGTTTATCACTACGTACCCTCCTTTCCATCTGTCAGGCTTGTCTGTAGCCATATCTGCATCGCAGTGTTAGATGACCTAATGTTGTTAATTCGGGTGCTGATAGTCTCCCTCTGAGTTTGTAGGGCGATATGTGAATCACTTGGCTATTCTCGTCCTGTTTCTGCTGCCATCAGCAGCAATAACTGCAAGGAAATCCCATTGATTTCTCTTTCAGATACAAGCCTGACAGTCAGAGTGTGTTCTGAATGAATACAGTCAGGGTATGGCGATAAATAGGGTTTTGTCACCTTGAGACAATGAGACCTGAGATTCAGGAACATCCGAGTTGTTTTGCATCTCATGCCTTGTGATTTTGCAATAAATCCTTTTTTTCTGTCCGTAGCCTGCTGGTTTATTCCATTATAAACATTAAGGGCACTGTAAGGATCCATCTTAGGATTGATGATATGTGCTGCTGGCGGTTTTTAAGATCTCACACCAGGGGTGTGCATCAGAGCAATTCAATGGTGAATCACATTAGAATGCATAGAAAACTAGTCTATCTTTCTAATCTGCCATTGCAGCCTTAGAGTGCCATTAATATGCACATTTATGGAAGTATTTTTTTAAGAATAGCTGTTTACGAAGCTTGCAGAAACCAGTGACTCAGTGAGATGGTGATGTTCAGCTCAGAAGTTATGAAGCAAACAAATTGGAAGTTTGGAAGATGAAAGTCAAGTGATGGCAGACTACAGAGTCAAACAGTTTGTTGGTGACAGTTTTGACCATTGTTTCACCCCATGCTGAGACTTGTTTTCTAAAAAAAAAAAAAACAGATTTAAGAGCAAGAGCAAGACTTCCCTGCTGTTTCTGAAGTGAAGTGCAACTCAGGGGGTCACCAAGGCATCTGGCATGGGTTCTGGCAGGCCAGGGACCATGGACAATCAATCAGCACTCAATTTGTCAGAAACAGTGACCTAGTTTGGTGAAGTTCAAGACTGAACTCACCATCAGCAGGAGAGCATTAGAAACGTAGGCTGTTTTGAGAGCATGTTGCGCTTGGAGCTTCCAGTGATGGCCATTTTTGGCCTTCAAATGCGACGTCAAGGCTTAAAGGTGCCTTACAGGTATCAAGGAAAGTTGTAAGTGAAGTTGCTTGCTCAGTGGCTTGTTAAGATAGATGACTAAGGTTATATACAAAGTGTTGGTTGGCCTAGTGAGGCCCTCTGGCCTAAATCCTGCAATTTAACACAGGAGAGGAATGGCCAGAGGTTTTCAAAACAGTTGCAAAGGGCATCACCAACACTCAAGTTCTATAACAATCATCATTATAAGTGTGATGCAAGTTTGCATGCCAAATAAGAAATACCCAGTACAAAAATTCTTGCCCTTATTCCACTAAGGGAGTGGAAAGGAATGCACCTACTACCTTGTTAATATTCCACAAAGCTTGATTACATAAATTAGTGATGTATAAATAAATCAGCCATGATTTTCCAAGGTTTCATAGAGAAACACTTGCTTTGGCAATTAAAAAACACAAATCAAGCTGGTCAAAAAAAGCCATGATAAGTCTATGAAACATAAACATAGCCGAGTGCAGGCTGAAAAAAAAATAACAGCAAAAAAAGTACCATCTGGGCTACAGACATTTCCACATTATGAGCAAAATGTGTTTTTGGGTCTCATCTGTTTTGAGGAGGAGTGTTACTTACTGGAAAATTGAAAATGGCCGAGAGCAAGATCTGTATTATAATGCAGCATAAGGGGATCCTGTAGTACAGCGGGAAGGTTTGTGACTGAATCCGTTAGGAGCCGGCTCCACAGGTGACGTGTCTGCCCTTGAGCCAAGTACATGGAAATGAGGAAGGTACTTCGCCTCAGACCGTCAGTCTCCAGCTTCATTTGTGATTTGTTGAGCAGTAAGGCACAGAGCAAAGAGGCCTGTAATACCTAGAGAAAGACGTTTGTTAGCATTCCAATTCATCTTAATGGCACACATACACTCTGAATCTAGTCACTAGCGACTGTCCAGAGCTGTGATGTGAATAATAGTCCATTTAGCTCTTTGAAGAGCACTAAAAAAGTTGGGCATTGGTCAGACAAATGTACAAAAAGTTGTACCTTCTACGGTATAACAGCTTGTCACTGGGAAAGCTCCCTTAAGGAGACAACTTTGTACTTTATCTACACCTAAAAGATGTGTATTGGTCCCTTAGTGTTTTAAAATGTACCTTTAAGGTACAACTATGAACTATTTATGAATGAATTAGAATTACAAACAGTTACAAAGTTGTCTCTTTAAGGGTAAAGGTACTACCCCAGTGACAGTAAAAACACATTTTTCTGAGAGTGTTTAAATAGTATGTATGCTTGTTTGTGAAAATTATATAATCTGGGTAAACAGATGATTTCCTACAGGAAGGGCCTAACCTTGACACCTTGGCGAAGGTGTGCAGAGGAGGCAAGAACTTATGAGGGTCAAGACACAAAACAAAATGTCCAGGTGAGATGTAGAGCATCAACTGAAAGGGGCAATAGCCCTTGAGGTGCTTCACCACTGTAAAGGTTGAAGAAGTGCAGAAGGGTGTGGTCCAGGTAGGGCAGGGGTGTCCAAACTCAGTCCTGGAGGACTGATGTCCTGCAAAGTTGGAGCTAAAGTCTGCAGGACAGTTGTCCTTCAGGAACGAGTCTGGACACACTTGAGGTAGGGTGTTCTCCTGGTGGTACCACCATATTCCTCCCAGCCCCTGATTTGGATCCTGAGATGTCCTGGCACTTTTCCCAACTCTGCGGTGCACCTTGGATTTAAGGGACAGTGCAGTGTTGATTCAAAGCAAGGTGGGTCACTCTGTCACAGCACTTAGATGTAGTCAGACAAGTCGAGAACACACTTATGAAGGTGTAGAAGTTGCTGTTAGCCACTGTTAGGCAGCATTCAATTGCCCTGGATGCCAAGCTTTGCACAGTTGCTCACTCATTCCGTCATCTCCTGATTGCAAGGGATGATTTATGTTCGCTTTTGGGATGATGACCAGCTCCCCCACTACCCATACCCTTAGTTACAAACTTCCCCAGGTATCCTCCATTTCCTAGTCATCAGTCTTCCTTCCATCATGTACCTTTCTGTCTCTTCTTTCACTTGACTCTGCTGCCTCCCTGATGCGAGTATCACTGTGGGGTTTCCCAAGAGCGGTGATTAAGTCTGAAGGATGTTATCAGCCCAGTTCATGAAAACCTCACGCTGTGTGCTTCGTTTTATAGACGACACGGTGAGTGATTTAGAGAGAGGACCCTCGGATGGGCAAGTGACTGGTAGTACGGCAAGATGCTCGAAAAAATACGTCAAGAGGAGGTGAATGATGCTCAACGGGGTCTGACTCACAGCCCCGCTTCAGATGACGCCGAGTGATTGAGCCGCGCCGCCATGGCCCAGAGCTCGTGTTAAACCTGAGTCACTCACCAGGATTTGGAGGTCATGATTCAAAGGTGAGACAGCAAATGAGAAGTAGACAGGAAAAACAGACAGACTACAACCTGCTGTGAAAGAGAGAAATGAAGCTTTCAGTGACTCATAGGTTGAGGGCAAGTCTGCAGCATAATGACTGAGAATAAAAAGGAGACATGTACAAAGACCAGAGATGTCGCCAGCCCGGTGTGCTTCCGTTATTGCCACATTGCCTGTGAATGAAAAACACAACTCTTTCTCAAGCCTTTCAATTCCCAGTACAGTAGACGGTACATGTTCTTTACACTAGAAGACTGAAACCACTTAGGTCAGTGAAATCCCACTGGGCCCTCTATATGAAAAATGCAAGTTCTAGCTCAAGTAGTAGACGTCACAACTGAAGCACTGGAGGAAAGTATAAGGGCGAAGCCATGTGCACACTGACAGCAATTAAATTGCTGGAGCTTGTTGAGTGTCTGCACTTGTAGGCATTCCTTTTCGACTCCTTTATCTGGCAACAGATCACCATTTCGACTCCATTGGTGGTTGCTACTCAATATGAACCCTGGTCTATTTAGTTGTCCCACTAACAGTTACCAGAAATTGCCAACTCTCATTAAAACTAAGGACCTCAGTTGGACGTTACGAGTCTGAATGCTAACGCCATTTGCTACAGGGTTGGCCATTGGTCTGCTAACTTTGCTAAATCTCTGTTGCGCGTGGCTGAATTTTCTTGCTATAAAAAAGGAATATGAAACCTTCTAGAATTTATTGCCACTATAAGTTGTGCTTTAATTGCCTCTTAATGTTTTTAAGTGTTGTGAATTACTTACCTACTTAGGTACAACTTCTTTTAAGTTTGTGCATGATTACAACCTTGTTTTTATAATTCACCATTTTCTTCAGCTATGAAAAGCCTGGCAGCTGCTGCTTTATATATTCAACATTTTCTATAATGGCAGCATATAGAAGCCTGGGAATGTTCCATCACATCAGGCCGTCATTACCGTGTCCTTCATTAAGGACTGCTTCTTCTTGCATTCTACTGCTTTTGACACTAAATCGTGATATGTCCTATTTGTGGTAATTTTAGCCTTAGTGAGTGCTAGGATGGCAGGTTCCCAGGAACTTTTGGACAAAATACTTGTGATAGGGCGCTGCACGTTTTGGCAGCATATCTAAATTTCCCTGAGGTTGCCAATCTTTTTATTACTCTCTTCCAACTCCCAGTGACTAGCCTTTTTTGTTATTTATAGAGCAGTTGAGAGATCCTGTAGGAAAGATCACGAATGGAGTACTTCTTTATTCTACACTTTGCTGACTTTGGTAGGTTTGAGGCTCTTTTCTTTTTATGATGTAGCTATGTACCAAACAGTATTAGTAGTACAGTACATAGCAGATTCTGAAAGTTGCAAAAGAACGAAAAGCTCTGGGGAATCAGGAAACTATGAGGAACATGTTGTTAATTAATTTTATTAATTCACTTTTATTAGGAACACCTCCACATCTGAGCATTCAGTTTTATTGATTTGCCATTTGATGACAGCGGTTTTAATTAAAAGAGATTCCGAAATGCCAACACGCCTTAAGGAGCCAAGAAAAGCTCACCAGGAAAGCCCACCATCTCTGGAGTACTGCAAAATGTAGAGGGAATGTAGAAAACAGAAGTTAAACAGAGAAACTGCTTCTGTTTTTGTCTGCAATAGATGGATTACTTATATGCTTTGCTTCTGTGTGTGCAGTGTTGTCCCTAAAAGCATTTTGGCTACATTATGTAGATTTAGATGAATGTCTTTTATAAATGTTCCCGATTTGAGTAGAGTATTAAGGCCCATTATGTGGTCTTCAATGAAAAAACATTATCTACCAGAGCCTCTAATAAGCTGATCCTGCTTTTTTAAAGCAGATAATACCAGCTGTATAAAATCTAAGACTTGAATATTATTGGGAAATAATATGCATGAAATATTATCAGTCATTTTCTGTCTTGATGGACTGAAATCCACAGATTTTTAAGCATTAGATGACATTATTTTTGTATAGCTGCATTTTGCAAGCAGGATGGTATAAAGATATTGTTCAGGCAGCTGCTGTGAAGAAGCTGAGGGTGTAAGGTCTTTAAGGGAAGGTGGACCAGGGCAGAACTCCAAGGGTTAGGGGACCAAGGTTATGTACAATGCCAGACAGAGCTGCCAGGTGCAGCAAAAAAATGTTCTGCCCAACAGAATTTTAACTACTAGTTGGAAGCAGTTGGATTATCACTCAGAACCTTATTGTGTGTTCAGTAATGCTTTTAAGTAATTCTTTGTTTTATATCCTGTCATTTCTACTTTGAATAACCATTGATACCCTTGACATTTCTCATACCGTTTGTGTCACTTTAAGCAGCTTGTGTTTAGCAGTCTTTCTCTTTCCTCACTTCCTCTGTGCCTGCAGTCAGTCATTGTTCTGCTTTGAGAGCAGCAGGGTAACTCTCAATCCGTTTCTTGCACCATCCCAGCACAATAGATGAAATAAAGGCACAAACTACTACCTGTACACCTTTTTCTGTTTGAAGTTTATCTCAGAAGCAAGCAGGCAGATCTCATTCCTGACGATTGATACTACAAACCAAATCTCAAGGTATCCCCAAAATCTAGCAGTTTCTAAAACTAGCTACCTAGAAAGGTATAGCACAGATGGTACAAAGTCAGGTAGATGACTAAAAGGAAACTCATTGAAAAAACAAAAAGCGGATGCCCGCCTGTCACATGGCGTGCGACGGTGCACCCTGGAGTGGCACTTTGAAATGTCAACACCTGCCGATTAAAACGCCAGGAGAGGACCAGAAAGTAAGAACAAGTGTGGCAGAGGAAAGTAAAAGAGATTCTGAATAAGAATAGACTTGAGTACGAGGGTCGGAAATAACAAACTCGGTTTGAAATGTCAAGTGCCAAAATGTGAGCAAGAAGGCCCCCTGCTCCTTCACCTAGGGTGTTGCACTGCCACTTTTCTTGGATGCCGAAGGAGAAAGGTTGTCCTTCTCGGGGAACGGCTGATTTGAGCAAGGTATAAATCATGCTGGCACAATGAAAGCAGGACTCAGCACTGCACCAGAACTTAGCAAGAAAGTTGGCCTGTTTTCACCTTATAGGATTTCATTGCTTTTAGTTTTCATGTGTTAAGTTTTTACATGCTAACTAGAGTGGTGGCCCGATCCAGTTTCGTTTGTGCCACTTTTCAAGCCAGCATGAAATCAAAGTGACCCCATTTAGTTTGTTGGTGTAGTCATTGAAATGATTAATTTGTGCACAATTTTTATAGTCTTTCTTCAAAATGTGCATTTTCTTAATCTCCAAAGTGACCTTTTCCAAAAAAAAACAAAAAACAAAACAAAACAACAACAACAACAACAACAAAAAAAAACAGCTAAAACCAGCCTAAGCTGGTTGGCTGGCCTTAGCTGGTTTAAGCTGGAAGTAGCTGGTTTTAGCTGGTTGTTCCAGCTGGTCTACCAGCCTGACCATCTAAGGAAGTGGCCAAAGCTCCTCTAAAACTAGCCTGCTGACCAGCTAAGACCAGGCTGGATGATTCTTTTTTTTTCAGCAGCCAAACAACTATTTAGCCATTTCTATAACAAACTCTCATTACATGAAGAATGCAAACTAGCTGTTAGCATTCCAATTCATTTTAATGTGTCAGTTGCTCAGTTAGCAAATGTACCTCTTAAAGTAAACAACTTAAAAGCTTCCAAATTTGTTTATTTTTGGGGGCTTATCACCTCAGAAATAAAATAGATAAAAAAGATAAACATTTAATGATCCAACTGATAAAATTGGATAAAAGTTCTGTCTTACATTTTAATATGTTTTCTACACAAGTACTGTTGTAGAGTTGCTAAAGCTAAACTTCATCACCTTGCTAAGCATGTAAACAAACAAAACATGAAATATAAGCAAAATGCTAAGAAAGCACTTCAGTGCTTTAGTAGGACGAAAATTACCAAGGTTTACTGTAACCATAAATTAACCATGGTTTTGCTACACTAACCATAGTATAACCATGGTATTTGCAGTAAAACTGTGGTTATACAAATGGTAATCAATCTGCCAAAAAACATGGTTACTACACTTTTCAGCTGCTGAGTTAGCAAATGTATCTCTTTAAGTAAACTTAAAAGCTCCCCTATTTGCTAATTTTTTGGGAGCTACTCACCTCAAAAAAAAAAGCTAAACATTTCATGATCCAACTGATAAAATTAAGTTCTGTCTTACATTTTTCTGTCAGTATCTTGTTCACTTG
The DNA here is from genome assembly GCA_019740295.1 of Labeo calbasu. Lineage (NCBI taxonomy): Eukaryota > Metazoa > Chordata > Actinopteri > Cypriniformes > Cyprinidae > Labeo > Labeo calbasu. The sequence goes on from JAHKKF010513555.1 coordinate 13,474, forward strand.
GTAATATGGGTTGCGAAGTCCATTTTTATATAGCTTTAATTTGCTTGCCAATGCGTTTTTTACACAAGTGTTGTTGTAGAGTTGCTAAAGCTAAACTTTATCACCTTGCTAAGCATGTAATAAAAACATGGAACATGCAAAAAAAAATTAAATATAAGCAAAATGAAAATTAAAGGAAAGGACGTGACGTGTGGCCAAGTATGGTGACCCGTACTTGAAATTTGTGCTCTGCATTTAACCCATCCAAGTGCACACACACAATAGTGAGTAGTGAACAAACACATACACACACACCGTGAACACACACTCGGAGCAGTGGGCAGCCATATTGCTATCGCTGCGGCGCCCGGGGAGCAGTTGGGGGTTCAGTGCCTTGCTCAAGGGACTCACTTCAGTCATGGTATTGAGGGTGGAGAGAGCGCTGGTTATTCACTTCCCCCACCCTCAATCCCTGCCAGACCTGGAACTCGAACCCGCAACCTTTCAGTTACAAGCCCGACTCCCTAACCAGTAGGCCACGGCTGCCCCAAATTACCATGGTTTACTGTAAATAAACCCAAAAACCATTGTTTTTGTAGGTAAAACATGGTAACCACAAATTAACCATGGATTTCCGTACCGAAAAAAAAACATCTTAAATCAGCCTAGGCTGGCTGGCTGGTTTAAGCTGTAAATAGCTGGTTTTAGCTGCTCTCCCAGCCTGACTAGGCTGGTCAGGCTGGTTTTAGCTGGTTGTTCCCAGCCTACCAGCCTGGCCAGCAAAGGAAGTGGTCAAAACCCCTCTAAAACCAGCCTGCTGACCAGCTAAGACCAGCCTGGATGACCAGCTAAAACCAGCCTACCAGCTTAGGCTGGTTTTAGCTGTTTTTTGTTTGTTTGTTTGTTTTCAGCAGGGTTGCTACAATAACCATAGTTTAACCATGGTATTTGCAGTAAAACTGTGGTTATACAAATAGTAATCATTCTGTCAGAAAGCATGGTT
>JAHKKF010513556.1:3556-13620 GCA_019740295.1 Labeo calbasu
CTTTACGACTGAAGAAAGAAAGACATGAACATCTTGGATGACAAGGGGGTGAGTACATTATATGTGAATCTTTGTTTTGGAAGTGGACTTCTTTAAATACACAAACTTTCGTATATACTTACTCGAAATATTTACATATTTAATATTTATGTATATATGCATCATATGCATATTATATTATTTCTTAAATATATACATGCATGTGTGTATACTTATATATACATATAAATATAAAACACAAACATGTTATGTAAACACAAACTTTTATTTTGGATGCAATTAATTGCGATTAATCATGATTAATCAATTTGACAGCACAAATTTTAATATAAAAATGTGAACACATTGGTAAATGTTGAACTTAACATTAGCAAAGATTAATAAATGCTTTAAAAGTATTTGTCAATAGCCCCTTTACCGTTAAAATAACCACGTGTGAATAGTACCTTTTCAAAAATACTGGTAAATTCGTTATAAATTACCCAATAATATATAAATAATAAATTACCCAATAAATTACCAGTAATGTGCTCTGTGTAAACGCAGATTGCCGGTATGAACACGTACGAGTTCATGACGTCTCTCCACTTGGTCAATCATAATATTCTGACACAGATGACGCAACAACATAAACAAGAAATAAGATTGACTGAATTAATTAAACTGAAAATTATTCAGTTCAGCTAAATATTAAAATATGCACAGGGTTAAGCTTTGCTGTTGTTGACTGCCACAGTAACAGCAATAAGCTTAAAGAATTTTGTAAAGTACTTGTTTTGCACACCAGCAAATCTGTCCGTGTCCAGCTCTGTATGCCTTGCATAAATGATGACAAAAGAAAACAAGCATGACTTGCAGCAATTAAGTTAAAATACTGAAGTTAAAATCCTGATTGGGAGCTGTATGTCGGATTTTCATGTCATCTTCCAACTTATTAAACTATGACAGGTGAGTTACCACAAAAAAAGACGGTCACTGCGACACTGTAAAGTGATAAAACTATGGCGCTATGTGCTTTTTAAAACCATTTTCATAAGTTTAACGTTATATTATCAGCTAGGAAAATACATTAATTTGACTAGAAACGCCCGAGACAAGAAATGCAAAGCATTGTTGCAGTAAGGCAAGACTTCTGCGTTCAGGAAAAGGTGGAAAGTTCAGTAGTTTGGTTAGAGGTCATTTCTGGTTGATGATGTCACAGAATTTACCGGTATTTTGAAAGTGATATATGAATGGTGCTTTACCGGTAAAAAGACAGAATGGTGTTGCCTGTGTGAGTAGCGCATTTTTGTATTTACTGATAAAGTCTGGTAATTTTAGGGCAATTTACTTGTATTACTGTGTGAAATGGACTATTGTTAGTTCATGTTAACTAATGCGGTTAACTACAATGCTAAGATATGGACCTTTATTGTAAAGTGTTGCAATATTTATGTTGTTATACTCCATTAGTTAGATATTGGTCTTGTGTAGACTAAAAGTTGTTTGGAAGCCATAGTGTTGTGAATAAATTCTTCTCTTGAATTGCTCTTAAGGAATTATTCAATACACTTTACAAATCCATCTGAATGATTCATTAGTGAATCACAATTTAATAGAAATCACAATTTAAACAGAAAATGCTTCCGTCATGTAGCGTGGGAACCCTAGGTATTGATGACTACCAAAAGAAATCTTGTACTGTACTTGGTGTGTCAAAAATGGTGTTGGTGCATTCCTATATTGCATAAGTTTCTTTTTGGCGAACAACTTGTTCTAGTTTCACTGAACAATGAATGATCAAGGCAGCTCTTTAGTTGCAAAGAAGAAGGGTCTTGGCTTTGACAGCAAGGTGTGTTGTAGGTTATAATCAGGGTTTGAATGTTGATTTGACAGGTTTTGAGTATCAGTTATAGGAATCCTGATAAAGCTGTTTTATTGGTCATCATGCAGCCACTAGGACTATAAAAATGACGTGATGTTTCAAGAAACGCTAAGCAAACCTGTATCACAAGCCAACAACACTGCCTGAGGTATCGGGTTAATTCAATAAAACCACATCATGGCATCAATCTCATGACAAAGGTCATATTTTCATCTTGAGTCATGCAGTTTTTTCGAACATCACATAAATAAAACCCTGCTGAGCTTGTCAGAACATGCCGATGGATTCATCCTTGAACAGTCTGTCACGTAATCCTAAATAATATGCATTATTCAGCTCAGTCATCAAAGTTGAATCACTTTGTACATTCAGAGACTTCACTACCTGGATGAACAGGAAATGGAAGAACTCAAAACAGCTGTTTGTCTGGTCCTAAACCTGTTAACTTTCTTCAGAAGCCATTGTTTACTCTTTTAAACATAAGGAAATGAGTTTCTCTTAGCTTATCATACCATAAAACAAAGACACAATAACAGAGGACAGTACAAAGTTTACAGCACGCCACCCAAACACATCCTGTGCCGTGGGGGGTTTACAGGTCTCGTGAAGCGGCTCACAGCAGTTGAGAGCCAGACTGTCATTCGGTGTCGTTCGGCTTGGTCTCAGTAAGTGAACTTTGACCTTTAAGGCTCTTAAGCTGTCAGACTGTCACACAGCAGACGTGAAACCCGGATTACAGCTCTGGGTGGGAGGGAAGGGCTAGTATGATCTCACAGTCTTCAGTGAGCTGACTTTACTTTAAACACGCTCCAAACATAAACATACGTGACTCATTCTCACATGACTGCTCTGTTTATTAGTCCTACATTCTGCCATACACAGTAATGTAAAAGAGTATTGTTGTGCACATAAAGAAAGCTTGTCTCGTAGATCAGTGGTTCTACACTCCAGTTCTCAAGGCCTGCTGCTCTGCACATTTTGTATGTTTCTAAATCTGACACACTCAGTTCAATTCATGGATTGAGCTGATGATCCGAATCATGTGCGGTAAATGAGGGAGACATACAAAATGTGCAGAGCAGTGGGTCCCGAGGACTGAAGTTGGGAACCACTGCCGTAGATGGTCTGCTCGGGCGCTTCAACCTTGTGCATGAACAGATCTGTTTCCTCTCTGGAGAAGCATTCAGTCTTCACTCTTGCAGATTCCGCCATGTAAATAGTGAATCTGCCATGGTGCAAGTGCAACTGGCTTTTAAAGGGAATGGGAGATGAGACTCCGATTGGTTTATTGCATGTTACGACCAAAACAGACCCATGACTCAGTAAGAGAATAGGTACCTTTTTGGACCATGCACCTTGCATGACATTTTTTCTGTCATTAAAGTAGCAAAAGTGGATTCGGACACACCCTAAGTGCACCTGCACCATGTGCTTCAGATTATGTGCATGGACTGTTAAAATAGAGACTTGAAATTGAAACTATTTTAAAGTTCTCGACAACTCTAGTCAACATTAAAGTTTGTCTTGAGGAACTGTACCGTTATAGCTAATTATATTAGCACATGTAGCACTTGTGGAGACATATGAGACCACATATGTCTGTCAGTATCATCCAGTGTGCCATTACTGAATGTTAACTTCCTCTATCCTGCCAACAAACAATGGTTGTATGTCACAGTTTCTAAGAGACTGGTTGTTAAGGTTCCACCCATGGCATGAGGTCACAGTTTGTGGTTTGTAAAACAACCATTTCTGCACATAGTTTCAGATGTCTTTTCCCCTTTTCCGTCCATCTATTCTGGGACAGCCATTCGGACTCTTCCGCCCAGACTGTTGCTTGTGGGTGTCCACAGCAAAGAAAAATCACAACATAACATCTCCATAAAGTCTCTGTTATTTCTCTTAAGCAATGAAATGGAACGAAAAGTAAATATAGACATTTGGTTAAGAAAAAGCGTCTCAAACTGCACTTTTAGGTTTAAGTCTGCAAACAAAATCTGAAATCTTATTTCTCATCAGATTCATCCTAGATTATCTGAGCTGCTATTCACATTCATTGTCAACTGTCTCATTTGTATCTATCTATGTTTTATGTTTTATCTGATACATCCATCATCTAGACCGGCTGTACGGTTTGTTGTACTCAAAGTGGTGTCAGATCAGTAAAACGGGTGCATTAAACCAGAGCTGACTTATTTAAATATTTAGCAATCTTCTAATGCGCATGGTTGAAAGCAACAACATGACTGTGTTTTGACTTCAGTCAGTCTCACAGCTTTTCCAGACTTATGTGACACCACCCATCACATGTTTGAGGCTTTTCTCAAAAATGTCTGCGCATCAGCTAAATCTTTCTTACTACATTCATGCAAGAACAGTTCATTACTTACATTTTTATGTAATTGGTAAAAGCAATTAAGCATTTATCTGTAAAATGTACATGCAATCTTTAAAATATTGTCTTACATAATTAAAATATGATAGTGTTTTTATGGTTTTTGCACAAAGGCATTTAAACTATTATTCATTCAAATTAAACTGAAAGGAGCATTGAAAATCTGAACAAACATATTCATAATAAGGATAAACTCCATGTGCCAAACATATCCTGTCAGGTTCTGCAGGAGTTTGTTGTGCAATGTTCCTTCCCAGCTGCTGTTTCCTAAATTTTGTGAAAAGACTGGTTTAATTACATACAAGTACTGGATGTTGTTTTGTTTTGGATTCAGAATGACACAGAGGGAAAACACTACTCTGTTATTAAGACAGGCTATTCTTAAGGAGAATGAAAAAATAAATGTGGAGTGTCGTTTGGTGAGCTTTCCTTTGTTTAAGTGTTTTGGCTGTATTTCCTTTGTGGCATTTTAAATGTTTTGTTTGTTTGAGAATGCAGTTTGCTTGTCAAATCAGGGCAACAATGTACCGTTGCGAAATAAATAATTGTATTCTTATTTCAAATTTTGGTCACACTTTATTTAAAAGTTCAATTCACGCTATTAATAAAACATTAACTATGACTTTTACCTCAATAAACTCCTAATTTGCTGCTTATTAATAGTTATTAAAGTCAAGTTCAGGTATTGGGTATGATTAGGGATTGGATGTAGAATATGGTCATGCAGAATATGTGCTTTATAATGATTAATAAACAACCAATATGTTAATAATAGGCATGCTAAGCAACTAGTTAATAGTGAGAATTAGTCCCTATACTAAAGTTTTACCCACATTTTTTATCAGAAATACTAGAAACTGGTGTGCCCACCCTATTATTCTAAATATTGTATAGAAAGGAACTTAGAGTACATTATATTTTACCAGAGTTGCATTTCTTTGGCTTGAACTTAATGCAGTTTTTGACAATATAAAACACAACAATATTAACATTTCTTGTTTATTGTTAAATTATAACCTATTTTAGATTCTACCAGTTTGTTTGTGTAAATACGACTGTGTAAAATATGATGATCCAACGCTAAAGAATGGTGTTCCACAAGGCTCAGTCTTGGGTCCTTTGTTTTTCTTTTTGTACGTCTTCCCTTTAGGTAAAATTTTCTAAATCATGTCATTTCGTTGTTATTTAGACTACACACAGCTTTCATCTAAATTGATTTGTGTGATCTTTGAATGTTTACACCAGAGCAGTTTATCTCATTGGTTAACTGTGCTGCGAAATCAGTGCACAGGGCTTACATTAGTCACAGAGCTCAGTACAGTTTGTCCCAAAAACTAGTTTTATGTGTACATTTTTTACCGATTCACTCTATGCACTTGTATGTGTGTTTACAGACATCATGGTCTACTCTGAGAGCTGAGTTTGTCCATCTGAACCCTGCACAACTGCATCACATGCTGAGAGAGTACAACACAGCTCGGACATGCCCTCCATGCTGGACGCCATCTCCAGAGGATTCAGCTGCTTCCCTCAATACCTGTGAGCCCAAATATGAACACACACATTTATATCATTATGTATCTGAATGATACAGTGTCCAATATTTAACCTTTTACAATTCCAAAATCTATTATACTAACATCCTTGTAAGTATAAAACACCATTTCTGCTTTTAAACATAGTGATTGATTGTTTAAATATTTTTTAAAAGATTAGGCTCAAGTGATGTCTTTAGTTTGCAGAGTGCCTAACAACAAAAATGTTTTTTCTCTTAGCTAATATCCTGGAAAGTTTCGACAACCATCCTCCTCTTATCCTGCCCAGCAGCATTTTTAATCTGGAGCTGGGAAATCCCATCACAGAGCCAGGGCTGTTCACTCCTCTCCGGCATCTGCAGGAGTTTATCCAGTCTCTCCCAGACAGCCAGACACAGTCTGATCATCAGCCCTCACAGGTAAACCTCCCCCATGCTGTTAACTCCCTTATAGCAATAGTTTAAAACTGGTGTCTGACAGTAGATTTCAAAATGTTGGCCAGTTGTTTAGGAATACAGTTGAGGTCAAAAGTTTACACCCCCATTTCAGAATCTGCAAAACGTTAATTATTTTACCAAAATAAGAACATACAAAATGCATGTTATTGTTGATTTAGTACTGACCTGAAAAAAAATATTTCAAATAGAAGGTGTTTACATATAATCCACAAGAGAAAATAATAGTTGAATTTATAAAAATGACCGTTTAAGTTTACATACACTTGATTCTTTATACTGTGTTGTTACCTGAATGATCAACAGCTGTGTTTGTTTGTTTAGTGATAGTTGTTCATGAGTCCCTTGTTTGTCCTGAACAGTCCTGTCTGCTGATCTTCAGAAAAATCCTTTAGGTTCCACAAAATCTTTGGTTTTACAGTATTTTTGTTTATTTCAACCCTTTCCAACAATGACTGTATGATTTTGAGATCCGTCATTTCACACTAAAGACAACTGAGGGACTCATATGCAACTACTACAAAAGGTTCAAACACTCACTGATGCTCTAGAAGGAAAAACCATGCGTTAAGAGCGGGGGGGTGAAAACTTTTTGAATTTGAAGATCAGGGTACATTTCAACTTATTTTGTCTTCTGGAAAACATAAACTATCTTTTGTAGCCTCTGAAAGGCAGTGCTAAATGTGGGGGGAAAAGATATTTAGACAAAATAAGAAAAATGTACACATCTTCATTCTGTTCAAAAGTTTTCACCCCCAGCTCTTAATGCATGGTTTTTCCTTCTGGAGCATCAGTGAGCGTTTGAACCTTCTGTAAGTCGTTTTTAACTAAAGTCAGTATTAGTTATTCTTCTATAGTTTTGCTAAGATTTCTTAACATTGTTGATTAAATGACAGCTATTAGATTTGAAAAGTAGTAAACTCACAACAGACTCATCTAGCTATTTTACACTTAAGACAACAGAATTGTACCTTCCTTGATGTGTTCTGTTTTCTTTTACTTACAGCAAAACTGAGCATTGTCAAATTTTTTTATTATTTTCCCTGAGCATCAAACTTTTCAGACTTTTTAACCTAAAACATCCAACAATTAATTTCATTAATAATTTTTTGAAAGTCACTTACTCTTGCTTTGAACAAAACCGAACAATATTTAAATCTTAATAGAACAAAACTGACCAATATTAAAATCCATTAGTTGTCTGTGAACGCTCAGACATGTGTTCGAGTCATTTTTGCACTCTCTGATATCTCTGCTAGACAACACTATAAATACAAAATAGCCAGATCTAAATCTGGAGGATGCCTCGTATAATTGTTATGTAACGTAATATCGTCCAGCCTTAAAACATGCTCTGTGGTAAAGCACTCAATGTCTTGAAATACAGACTGATAATTATTTTTGACATTTCAAATGCATTCAGGGCTCCAGCAGTAACTTGTCTGAAGAGACAGCATCTGAACCAATCACCTGCCAAGACTCAAAGGATCAGCAACATGTCAGCATGACACCTCCTCAGCTTCGGGGGTCTCACAGTAACCTGAGCTCGTGTGAAGCCGTCCTGACCCAGAAACTCAAGTGCTTGGAGCTCCAGAACAGCTTGACTGGGAATACAGACCTGGGCTACCACAAAAGTCTGGCCCTCGACCCCTCCTGCCTTCTGACGCCTCCCAACACCCCTCAGAGTCTTGAGCAAGCAGAGCTTGAAGCTGGTCTGCTGGAGGGAGCGGCCCAGCAGACGACACGCCAGCACAGGAAAGGTAACATCACTTTACCATAACCGAGCAGATGCTCCACCAGATTCTGACTTAAGTATTATGAACCAAAAAAGGGAAAATACAATGTTTCTTGCATATGCATGTAGTTTTACAAAGATTTAAACATACTTGAGCACTAGTACTAGTCATCTTCTGTTTGTAATATCTCAGACATGTTTATCCCTTAGTGTGTTCCCTGATTTCAAAGGCAGGGTGTATTGTTTTTGGAGGCGTATGGGAGGTGCTGGTGTTGATGTGGAGTTGGGTTTGTGTGCTCTGGCTGGATGAGGAAACCAGCCCTCCTCCTCTCCAGAATGCTCTCCCACATTTAATATATTTATACAATGAGCAATGGTCAGTTGAGGTCACTGAACAACTTGTGTTCAAGAGTGAGTTTTTGTAACTGGTGTTGGGATCAGGTTAATATTCAGAATTGGCATTCCTGAGTACTTTGTTTCTTACTTAGAATTGGAAATGAAACAATCAAAATTATGCCTTGGCCTCAACTCCCAAGATCAGGTAAATCATAGAGCTACTGAAGCCATTTGTAGGAAAACAATAATAACTCTTGTTGTTTTATCAGTGACAAGAAATAATTTCCATGATAAAATAATAAAACAGGCCATAAATTTTTACAGCACCGAAAGCAATAAACAGAAAGCTTTCATGATCTAAATCGAAGTATGCAAATAGTACTATAGTCCAGTGATGATAATTCCATGGTAATGGTTTATTGCCATATTCATATACCATGGTACTTCAGAGAATACCCTGGAAAACCATTATGCATGTCCAAACACAAAAACAAAAAACATGGTATGTCTTTTATGTTTTTTGGATGGAAGAATTTGTATCAGGGAAAATGGGAAAATTATGGAAGCCCATTTCCACCACTGAATAAAAAAAGGTACATGCTCCTTTTTAAATCACAATTCTGACTATTTTTTCTTGCAATTGTGTGATACAAGCTCGCAATACTTTTCTTCGCGGAATTGTGAGATACAAACTCGCAGTTGTGAGTTATCACAAGTCAGAACTGCAAGATATAAAGTCACAATTCAGATTTTTTTTCTCAGAATTGTGTGATATAAACTCACAATTGTGAGAAATAAGAATTGCAAAATAAAAAACTAGCAATTATTTTTTCTCACAATTCTGACTTTTTTCTCAGAACTGTAAGATACAAACTTGCAATTGCGAGTTGTAAAGTCCAGTTTTGAGGGGAAAAAAGACTGTTGCTTAGAATTGTGAGTTTATTGCACATTATAATGTTACAATTGTGAGTTTATATCGCACAATTCTGAGAAAAAAAGTCCGAATTGTGAAAAAGACAGAAAAAGAGACAGAATTGTGGGATAAAAAGTTGCAATTACATTTTTAAAATGTTATATTAATGGTGGAAATGGGCTTTCGTAAAAAAATGTTAGAATGGTGTACGAAGTACAAAAGTACAAAGAAATTATATTGGTGGTGGTTTTGACAAATAACACTAGGCCAAATAAAAAAATTGTTGTTGAAGATCGTGATACAATTTTTAGAAAATAAAATAAAATAAAATAAAATAAAATAAAATAAAATAAAATAAAATAAAATAAAATAAAATAAAATAAAATAAAATAAAATAAAATAAAATAAAATAAAATAAAATAAAATAAAATAAAATAAAATAAAATAAAATAAAATAAAACAAAACATTAGCTTGTTTTTTAACCATGGGAAAATAGTGAATTTATTTAAACTGTGAAGCACATCCTTGTGACTACTTTCTGATTTTTATAAAGCAGCAACAACAACAGTAAGATAAATGCCTATTTGAGTATAATTGCAATTGTAATAATCATATTCTTCAAAGTCATATAAGTGTTATTCATAAGATTTAAGGCATAGTTCACCCAAAAATGAAAAATTGTCACCATATATTTACTCTGTCCTTGCAAACCAGTGAGACTTTTGTTAAATTTTCAAAATACGATTTTAAGGTAGTTGAGAGATTTGTCCCTCCTCAGAAATTTCATTCCACCAAAACAGTCAAACTCCAAAAGGTGATAAAAGCATCAT
>JAHKKF010513558.1:11242-23756 GCA_019740295.1 Labeo calbasu
AATATCTTCTTTCATGTTCAACAGAAGAAAGAAGCAGGTTTAGAACAACTTGAGGGTGAGTAAATGATGACAGAATTTCCATTTTTGAGGTTATGGTTAGGATGCCTTTTTGACATGAATAGAGTTCAAGGAACAGCACTACATCCTATTCAACAAAGTCATGGACATCAATACGGGTCTGTTTGACGTCTGTTAGTTGAGGATTGCTGTTAGCGTTGCATTTGATTCCAGATTGATCACGCGTCATCACAAACTCTTCTCCGCTAGGAATCGGCTCTTAAACGCATCACTTATCACCATAGTAACCACTCCACCGCTCTTAAAGGGAAACACACACATTCTGATTGCCTGCTCTTACGTTGATTGTCAACCACACTTACTGTTCACTCCACACGCTCGGTGCAGCTGTTTTTGAGCACCCTGAAAAGAGAAATGGTGAGAATGAGAAAGAGAGCAGTGGAAGCAGGAGGAATTTCACAGGAAGCTTGGTTGTTCTTGCTCCGTCTGAGCGTCTTCAGCGCAGCGGTGACGGCGAGGCCTCTGACAACGCGTCTCTGAGGATCTCCGTTCACTGCAACACACCGCAGATATAGAAACACACACTTACATACCGGAGAAAGACCCCATCGCTCAGATGATGTTTTCTGAGCAGCACTTGGGTTGACAGTATTATTATTTTTATATCATTGAGACACTAATATAGTTTTTATTATTATATTTTATTATTATATTTTTTGTTTTATTTGTATTATAGTTTTTGTTTTAATGCAGAATTCTGTGCTTTGTGTCCGTGCTTTGTTACAACATTTTAAATTAGTTGATATTTTTATATTTTCATTTTTCATTTCAATTTTAGATTCAGGTGTAGTAATTTTGTGTTTCATTTTTATTAGTAGTTTTTTTTAATATAATTTTTTAATATAAGTATGTCTAAATTTGATTTAAGTTCTAGTATTAGTTATTTCAGTATATCAAGTTAAGTGTTATTTCAGTTAATGCTAATTTTATTTCAATTTAAGTACATCTACTGGTGTGTTTTTGTAATTTTTTATTATTGTTATTGTTTTTCTAAAATAGCTTAACTAGCTTGAATAAAACAAGTTTTATTTTTAACAAATTTTATTTCGAGTTTTAGTTAACTATAATAACCCTTGTGTGTGTTTGTCATTTTATTATTATTATTATTATTATTATTATGTAATTTAAATGTTGTAATACTAAAGCTAAAACTTTTCCTTACTATTCAATTTAGCTGACAAGCCAACATTTCTCATTTTTAGTTTAATTTGACATACTGAAATAACTAAAACTGAAATAAACATGATAAAAACTATATATATACATATATATACACATATAAAAACAATATAACAAAGTAATATAATACACATGACAACATGAAAAAATACTAAAACTTTAAAATAAGTAAACATTTTAGTAAATAAAAAAATAAAACATTTTATTTCAGTTCATGTTTATTTTAAGTATTTATTTATTTTTTTAATAGTTTTAGTTTTAGTTAATGATAATAACCCTGATTTATAGCTGCATTTGTACATGGCATGTTCTGACAAAAGCGCCTCCATCCCACGGGATTTACACGAGGTTTAATTGGAGGAACAGGGACCCAATCGAATGTGTCGGAGCAGTTTGTGCGTGTTGCAGATAATTGGAAATGTTCACATTTCACACATTTCTCTCTGATCAGGGTGAAGAGGACGATGAGGAAGATCAGCCCCTGAGCTTGTCGTGGCCCGAGTCCAAACGCAAGCGCTTCACGTATCTCTTAATCCTGCCCATAGTCTTCCCTCTGTGGATCACGCTGCCGGACGTCAGGAAACCCGTGAGTATCTGTCTAATGAGTGTTTGATACAGATGTGAGCTGGAAAACGTGAGACGATTCTTATGCGTCTCTTCTTTAGACTTCCAAGAAGTTCTTTCCCGTGACGTTCCTGGGAGCGATATGCTGGATCGCAGGATTCTCATATTTGATGGTCTGGTGGGCTCATCAGGTAAGACCGTACAGGACAACAATCACAACTGGTTCACATCAGGGCTTTTTGTAGTTTTATTCAGAGCATCTGGACTTTGCAAGAATATAAAGTACACTATATACTGCAGCATATATATTTGATATCATACAGTCTTTTAATTCTGAAATCACTGATGTAGAAATGTCATTGGAGTATACTGTATGTATTATATAATAAAACATTTCTTGTTTTAAAAGGATGTGACAACGCTGTATAATAATGTTCCACTGAACCCAATGGGGATTTTGAGGCCATATTTTTGTCATGTCATTCTCTTCATCAGTCTGATAGCTTTGTGGTAATATCTCTGCAGGTTGGAGAGACTATAGGAATCACGGAGGAGATCATGGGACTGACGATTCTAGCGGCAGGAACCTCCATCCCTGATCTGATCACCAGTGTCATTGTGGCCCGAAAGGGTCTGGGAGACATGGCCGTGTCCAGCTCTGTGGGCTCCAACATATTCGACATCACTGTGGGGTACGATTTGTGTTTTAATTTAAGAAATTGATGCTTTTATTGAGCAAGGATGCATCAAATTGATCAAAAGTGACAGTAAAGTGTTTTACAATGTCATAAACAATTTCTGTTTCAAATAAATGCTGTTCTTTTAAACTGTCTGTCATCTGTAAATCCTGGAAAAAATAAAATGTGTGACGTTTCCTCAAAAATATTGGGCAGCACAACTGTTTTCAGTAGTGATAATCATCAGAGATGTTTGTTGAGCAGCAAATCAGTTTATTAGAATGATTTCTGAAAGATCATGTGACACTGGAGACTGGAGTAATGACGCTGAAAATGTAGCTTTCTGTCACAGAAATAAATTACATTTTATAATATATTCACATAACAGCTATTTTAAATTCTAAAAATATTTCACAATTTTGCTGTTTTTACTGTATTTTTAATCAAATCAATGTTAATTTGTTGAGCATATCAATAATATGCACTTTGCAATGTCAAACTGAAACTTTACTTTAACATACATTCTCAGTCATTTCATAATCTTATGTCGTATTTTATTTTAGTGTGTCGACTAACATACTGAAGCACATGTAAAGTACTTGATTATCGTTTGAACTGTAATGTTTTATTCATTTTTGTATTTTGAAGTTAATATTTTATAGTTAAATATATGTTAAGATACTAAATTCCAACTTTACATCATTGCATCATTACAAATGTTTAATTACAAATATATTTAAGTACATGACAAAAGTTTCAAAAGAAATGACATTAAAGTATATTTTAGTTTATCATAACTGCCTGTCAGTACATTCAGCAGTACTCTAGCCATATTTCAAAGACAAAGAAGTAATTATGAATTTACATACAGACATATACTACTTAAGTGGATCAAAAACACTCTAAAGATCAGTTAACTGCATTTAATATCAGTTTAAACTGTAACACATTGTCATTTAATTGCATTTAACATGCAGATGTCTGAAAACATTACATTCAAACACATTCAGTTTGTTTTTTGAAAGTATATAATTTCCGCATTTCATTATGCTGCACTGAGCATCACACAGTTCACTCGGTTTTGTATCCGAGCTTTAGTTTTGTACATTTCTAATGTTCAGAGCCCTAAACGAGCATTTCTTTGTTTCCCAGGTTACCGTTCCCATGGCTGCTGTTCTCCATTGTCAACAGTATGAGCCCGGTTCGGGTGAGTAGTAACGGCCTGTTCTGTGCCATCGTGCTGCTCTTCCTCATGCTCCTCTTCGTCATCATCTCCATTGCCGCCTGTAAGTGGAAGATGAGCAAACTGCTGGGCTTCATCATGTTCCTGCTCTATATCGTCTTCCTGGTGGTCAGCGTCCTGTTGGAGGACAAGGTCATCGTCTGCCCCATCTCTATCTGACGTCCCGTCTCATTTACACACCGTGATGAAGCTAAAACCGCGTACCTGCTGACTTTACCTCACCTCCTCAGTCTCTTTATTTTCTTATGACAAAGAGTTCCCAGGATCTATCACACTTCATCGCCCTGTGTATGTTTTTCTTAAAACAAAAACTATTTGGCAGTAATTAATTCATGTTTTCATGTAATTCTTATTTTCCATTTTTTTTGTATTTAATTACATTTTTTTTTAAGATCTGTATTTGTGCTTGAGAATACAACAAAATTACAAGACATTTTTTTCTAGAAAACAAGTATTAATTTAATAATTATGTCAACTTTTTTTAATGCTTCACTCGTTTGAAGTGCAATTGATCATATGAGTAGACGATGTTAAACTAGGGCTGTAACGGTGCACCGAAACAAACTCCTGTGCAGAATCCTTTGAACTGGATGAGATTCATCAACAGTGTTAAACCTTAATAGAGATTTATTTATTTATTTATTTATTCTTATTTATTTTCAAGCAACGTGCATCCTGGTTGTGGTCAAAGCCAAAGGGAAAAGCGGCTGGAGCTCTGCGATCAGAATGATCACTGATTGTTTTTTGGTTGTTTTAATCACTCTGTAGGGAGCGCTGAGGATTTCTGCGCAGACAGACGCTGTGATTATAGCAGGCAGCGTTTGCTCATTTCTCAGTCTCTGTAGGCCGTTTGTTCACGCTGTGAATGTGCTGCACTGCTGAATAATCGCTGGTTTGGAGCAATTACTCCATGATATGACAGATACAGTGTCCAAAATTATTTTCACTTTGCATGAGCTGATGGCCATTGTTCATTTTCTGATTTATTCTTTTATTTATTCTATTATATTGCCTAGTGAAAAATAAATATACTAAAATGTATTTAAAATACATTTATTTCATACAAAGTATACTACAAGTACATTTACATATTATGTACTTAATAAACTGGTATATTTAAAGTCTGCTAAATTGGAACAACTATTTTTGTACTTAATGCACTTTAATTGTGCGTAAGTAGTGCTGAGGTCCAACTAAAGATATACTTAAGTATATTTGTTTGTGCTTAAGTGGAACTATTGCAAGTATACTTTAGGTACACTTTAGATAATATCAAAATGCAAAATATTTAAAGATCATACAATCCTCATCAATAGTGACATTAAACCATATTCTAGGTGAAATATTAAGAAATGTGCTTGTGCACACGTAGTACTACAAATAAAGTTTAATTATAATGATTTATTTCAGTAAGTCTGGATCGATATGTCAGTAAATATGTTAATAGACCTAGTATAAAATAAATGCATTTTAAATCTCTTACATTTTTACTAGAGTTTGTATGCTAAAAAACCCATCTTGTTAAGAACATGAAAATAAAACTTTCTTGTGGCAGTGGTACATACAAGCATGATGTATTCTGCATGTTCGGCCATTACTGTTTGTTATTTATTTACTTCACATATTATGACCTATAAAACAATCAGCCAGCTTTATAATGTAGCAAACAAACATTTATTTATTTAAATAAAATGGCACGCAAAATTAAACCAGCCCTAAAACTGAGAATCTGTGAACCGTTACTTCCCCAGCGTTAAAAATGGCCAAGACCAGCACTGGTCGATGATGTTTTTTTTTAGATGTTGAATGTCATTTAAACACCTCCAAAAAT
Organism: Labeo calbasu; assembly: GCA_019740295.1. Taxonomy (NCBI): domain Eukaryota; kingdom Metazoa; phylum Chordata; class Actinopteri; order Cypriniformes; family Cyprinidae; genus Labeo; species Labeo calbasu. The sequence continues at coordinate 16,815 of JAHKKF010513558.1, forward strand.
ATTACAGCTCTTTGGTTTGGTTTAGCTTCGTTTCACGGTGAAGGTGTGTAAAATAAATTGGCAGCCACTCCATAGGAAAGAGTGGCAAAGAATATCTTGAGGGTTTTTATGGATCCAGGATGCCACACTGGAATGTTTCATTAAATAAAACACTATTTATAGGATATTATAAATATTTGTATATTTTTCTTTACATTTTGCCTGTATGTCAAGAGGCCAAGTAGCCAGATGCATTGAATTTGAACATATTATTCAACCTGGTATGTCATCCTTCTTCTTTCTATCTTTTCATCTCATTTTTCAATATCTTGTTCATTTAATAGCAGTGTAGAGGTATTTGAGCTGCAGTATTGATTGTAAAAATGATTACTTGCTGCCTCATTCACACAGGAGAACAGAGCGTGATTACTGCATGTTGCTTCCCCAATCATTATTACTCAGCCATTTATAGAAAATCGCGTTGAATGCTATTATAAACGCGAGGGAAATGTGTAGATGCTTATAGTCTGTAGTTAAGTGTTAAAACCTAGAAAACATTAGACATATATCGCACTCCCAGCTGCTGAATCCACGTGCAGTGATTTCCCTAAATAGTCTGCGTTCACACTCCACGTATTTGGACTGGAATCCGGATAGTGACGCGCTAGAAGCGACATTTTCAAGTAGGCGATGCATGCATGAAAATGTGTAGCCTAATAATTCAAGATGTGCTCATTGCTTTACTGTAAGATTCAAAGACAAAATATTTGCATAATGATTTGCCTAACAAATAGTTCTTTGGTAACGAACGAGTGTTAATGTGCTAGCGCCGTCTGAACTTATTCTAGAGACGTAAAAACACGCATTTATTAGGAGTAGCGCAATCCATGTTACACGAATGGTGCTTTAGGACTCGATCTTTGTAATCTGTACAGACACACATGTAGTGCATTTACTAACTAATAGAGAACTCACTGATCAAGACCACTCACATACTGTACACTAGCATAAAGCATATTCCAATAGTGATTTCATTGTGGAGGCAGGCGTTTTATTTGTCTTTTGAAGAAATTTTGGCGTGACAGAAAATCTGGACGGAGCTGCTGTGTATCTTTACCTTAGCAAATACTGCCCTCTAGCGTGTAGTAGGACTTTATTTTTGTATGATGTTTTCCATGTGTAAAACCAACGCCTGTTATTGTATCTTTTCTTTGTGAGCAGGCAAACACATGCACTGAACTTAGAAATGCTTCAATCTCTTTTGCTGTACTAAATTTATTTTTAGAGAAGAAAATACAATATCCTTATTTACTTCTTTATCCAACTCTCATCCAGATTGCTGGATGTGTTTTTCCATTTCGGCGGTCCGTGGATGAAATCTTGCATAGCTTTTGTTTTCTGAACCAATGAAGATGCAAGAGTGTATTTCAACAGGTCTGGACTGAGCCAAGAAACGTGCGAATGTGTATTAAATATATGAATGTGAAGATATTGAGCTGAACTAATGTGATATATGATATTTATTATATCAATAATTAGAGAAAAAGTTCAAATGCTCCAACATTGAAAGGGTTCTTTTTAATGAAAACTGATATAAGCAATGTAGCTGTTTAAAAATGTATGTTTGTTAATTTTTTTCCCCCCAAATTGCAATTCAGATTTACGTATCAGTAGTAGTTTTCAAACCTTGACTGTTACACCATAACAGTTATTCATTTTCCACATATACATCTGCTTTTCATAATAATTTTGTATTTTATTTTATATTTTTGTCTTATAAGAGGGCTGTACACACTGTTCAAGTGCCCCTGCTTTATCCTGTTCCTGCTTTCTGGCAGGGTATGGATTGTAATTATTAATTTCAGTTTTTAATTTTGTTTTGTGTCAGACATGGCATTGTTAATATGCACTTTGAATTTAAGTATGTCTGTTTAATTATTGTTTGTTCGCTCTGAATGAGGCTGAAGCTGAATGTTTGGCTGAAATGTACACAAATCTGGAGTTATTGAATGCTGGATTTTCTTCATTTTTACACTCAGACATACAAAACTCATCCGGACTTTAAAGGAGTGAAAATGCTGATTCTGTTCACCTTTTTCTGGCCTAATTTCTTAGCGACGTAGACGGCCCTGTTTCTGTCTCCACCGTTGTCTTTCTTTCTTATAAAACTGCACTTTTGTACTGAATCACGAGATTCATGCCTGATTATAAATGTGGCATGTCAACAAATACTCCATTACTCCGATTAATGTCCCATTTCACTAGTGTTCATGTGAGTCATTTCAATTGTACATATATACAGATACTAATACAATCAGAATATAGAGAAACTGTAAATGCAATGTATGTAATAAAAGAAATAAACGCAGATATAAGGGCAGACTGTCCGTGGTGAATGAAGTTTTTCATGAAATTAGCAACTGCAAAGATATGAAATAAAGTTGAAACACACCAACAGGATTCTCTCTTTTCTTTCTTCTACAAATGTAATGTACTAATGTGCAAGAAAAGTATTACTATTCTTGCCATTCCATTTCAATAACAATTCACGACATGATCAAACACCTCTGCCGTAATTGCTAAAAAAAAACCCTCATTCTGTCGAAGCCTACTCTGTACCTTTTGTCCCTCTAGCGGCTGAAGCAGAAAACTACAAGTTACTGCGGAGGAATATTACCTGCTTGTTGTGCTTTGGCTCTGCTGTTCTGCGCGGATGAATCTGATATTTTGAGTTATAATGCTGTGATTATGTTTACGGATTAAACGCTTAATCAGTGTGATATTCACTAACATCAAAACTACCCCAATAACGAAAGAAAGACGGATATCCGAGAAATATGTGTCATGAGCTGCTATCTTATAATCAGCTGTTTTAAAGTAATGCTAAAACTGTTTGTCATTGATGACATAATTGATTTTAAGTCATATAAGGGTGAACACTATAACGTGGCAAGGGCATAGGTGTGTGGTTACTTGTGGAGCTGCGGATGTGACTTTTGTGCTGATTACTGGCACACTTGTAAACCACAAGCCTTTTATTTCCTGCATTCTCATGTTGCACCGAAACAAGAATAAGGAAAACAAATATCTAAATAAAACAAAAGCATGACAGGCCATTCACACCTCGGCTCATTTGTTCCAGTGACATCATGCTTCCTGCATCTCTCTCGCTCTTTGTCCAGACCTGTGAGTTTGCACAGTTACAGGTTGCAAGATTATTTCTGCATCTCTCCTTTTTGCAAATCGCCTCACGTGTAATTCTTAAATCACAATACTTGCCCTTCATAGTCCGTTATTAATAGGATACCATGGAACTTGGTACACTTCTGCTAATGCTCTGTAAGTACTCTTTTCTATGTCTTTTATTTTACCTATCAAATATTGTTTTAGTTTTTATAAATATTCCACTCTGTCTCTCTAACCATTCAACTTAAATGTTGATGAGAAATTCATCAATCATGGAATTTGTAGCAGGAAGCAAAGAACTCTAATCATATTAAAACAGTCATGCCATGAGGAAATTTGATCATTTCTTTTTTCAGTAATGGTGGTGAAAAAAAAAAAAAAAAAAAATTAGTAGTAGTTTATGCTTAAAATTTCTGTGGAGTGACAAATTATAAAAACAAACAAACACAAGTCCATAGTCCATTAAGTGTTCATGGAGTTCCATGCATGATAAATGAATTGTTAAAATACCAAGTGAATGGAAATGTGGGTTTGTCTTTTAGTGCTGCTATCACTTTCTGTCTCTCAATATACTCGAGGTAATTATTAATTTCATTTTCCATTATGGATGTTTGGACTCTGGGCAGCATTTTATTTACATTTATACATTTATATTATGTATATTTATTTATTTTAAAGATGTTTTTTAATGTAAAGCAAAAATGCACTGTAAAAATGTTCATCTACTTCAACTTAAAAATGTAAAAATTGAGTATTTTGTAGAAGTTAATGAGTCAAAGAAATGAATGATAATATAATTTTTACAGTGTATTTACATGACAGTGTTCATGTTACACACATGACATGTTATTATTAGTACTATAATTATAATAACTTTGTGCTCCAAACTGCACAAATAATTGCAAAATCTTTAAATACATGCTATTCATTATTTTGACCTGAAGAGGATTTTTTTCCCCAAAAAATGCTACTTAATGTTATTACATTAGACCAAAACTTACTGACTTTGCTCACATGGGGTATCAAAACTTCCTAAAAAAAACACCAGCTTACCAAACAAAATATATTATTATGCATTATTACTAAATATTGAATTGAATATTTTTATCAAGTTGTTTTCTTCCATTCAGCTCAGGTTTTGTATTGTTGGCTTTTGCCCAAACTAATGCTATTTTCACTCAAAAACGAGGTGCATGAGTTTAGATCAATGAGGCCTATGATCACCCAGTTCCAAAAAGATACACAAAACCTGAGCTAATTCAAAGAAGACAAGCTGACAAAAAGATAATACAGAATTTTTATACAGCACAGTTGTGTAAGATTAAAAGTCAACTATTAATCTTTGAACTTGCAGCCATTCCAAACGTGACTGTAACGCCTAGCGATCACATCTTCAGTGGAGAGACTGTCACTCTCAAATGTGACATAGAGGAAGGCGTTGACTGGACTTACATTTGGTATAAAGATGATTCAGTGGTTCCCATCAGCACTGAGAGAGTGTATGAATTCATATCTGACGAGTCTGCCGCTGGTAAATACACCTGTAGAGGAGAGAAGACACAAGACTCGGGCAGATCAGAGATCAGTGACGCTGTTACACTGACTGTATCAGGTTCATCTAATCAACTGACATCAGCGTTCAAGTACAAACATTTATTTCTCCGTTATTCACTCACAGATGATTTTTTTGTTCATAGATTTACCCAGAGCTTCAGTCACAGCAGATCCAGACAGGGTTGTGTTCACTGGAGAGATGATCTCTCTGAAATGTGCCATTGAGTCTCACTACAGCGACTGGAGATTCCACTGGTCTAAATACAGCAGCACATTCACTGCAGATGAAAAAAACGCAAGTGCAGAGACTCTCACTATTGAAAGGGTTTCTGAATCTGATCAGGATAAATATTGGTGTTGGGGAGAAAGAGAGGGCAGACCGATGAAATCCCAGAAGAGTGAAACGGTTTCGGTCAGAGTGGAAGGTAAGTGTTTTACTGACTGTAACACTGAATGTATTATCCCTTTTATTTCAGTAGGTGGCATTTCAACACTGCTTTATCTGGTTTTGCATCCTGAGCTTGAGACTGGTCTATCTATTTGTTCAACCACTGGCCGATGGGAGGAGTGTTCAAGAAAACAGACAATCGTGTAACCCATACATTTATTAATGGATAAGAGATTGTTTTTTTTTTTTCTAATTCCATTTGGTGCCTCAAGTAGTACGGAAATTACACAGCTTTAAGTGACATACACCACTTGTGGAAAAGAAATGTGTTAGAATAAATTAATTTTTAGCGTACTTTGAATCTTAAAAGATTTTTTGTAAATATTTTATTTGTACATAATAAGCACTTTCTAAATGTAAGTTCTCAAGATGCATTCTTAAATTTCAACTTTTGACTTAAGCACCTCAATTTATGAACGTTGTGTCATGTGCCAGACGCTACAAAAGACACAGGAGAATCTTGCAATTCTGACTTTTTTCCCCCCTCAAAACTGCATGATATAAACTTGCAGTTCTGACATTTTCTTTCTAAATAAAGTCAGGTTTTTTCTCTGAAAATTGGACTTTAATACTTGCAGTTTGTATCTTACAATTTTAAGAAAAGTCAGAATTGCAAGTTTATATCTTGATGTAGTTTCAGCAAGTCAGAATTGTAAGAGAAAAAGTCACAATTACTTTTTTTAGTTTTTATTCAGTGGCAGTAACGAGCTTCCATGTAATGCACGTTTATGTAGAAAAACAATGGTAAGACAGCACAGCAGATCACAAAAAAGCATTTATGTCATTTCCACACGTTAACCATGTGAGCTGCTATCCTAACCAGCCATGACCGCGACAGTAGTGAGAGACGCAATATTTTTTCAGTCGGTTGGTTTGTGTGGCAGTGAGCTGGGTAACTTTAGTGTGAAATCACGTCAGTCCACAATCCTGCTCTGACAGGCTGTCATTTGACACATAACATTGTCACTGTTGTCAAAACTATTCACTGTGGAACATGACGCCTCGTTTTTCAATTGACAGACAGAGCCCAGGCAGTTTTGATGATTGCTCAGAACTGGCTGGCTGAAGGGGACTCGTTAACTCTGGTGTGTGCGGTGAGAAGCTCGTCCAGAGGTTGGACGTTCAGTTGGTTCAGAGACGATCATGAGCTCCTGTCAAACAGCAGCAGAGGAGCTGGAGGCTTTTACACTCTCAGTCCTGCTGCTGTGAAGCACACGGGAGTTTACGCGTGCCGAGCCGAGAGAGGAGCTTATTACACCGAATACAGCTACACTCAGCTGCTCTGGGTCACCCGTGAGTATTCGTGTCATTGGAGCTCTTAATCATGGACTAGTTTACCTGCTTAAAATTAAATACAACCAACACCAGCTTCTGATTGTAATTGGATTAAACAGATTCTAGCTGAAAGACTCTGGAAAAGAGCAGTGTTGGGAAGTGTAAGGCAGACTCGTACGAAGCATGTAAGATCCAATTGCGAGCTTTATTTATGCAGATCGTAGTCGAACAGGCAGGGTCAATCTCCAAACAAACAATGACATCCAGGGCAAAACAATAGCGTAATCCAATAAACACAGGCAGAGTCCAAAAACCAGAGAGAGCAGTCCGAAAAGTAACAAATAAACAAGGCAAGGAACGAAGGCAAAAACTAGACAGAACTATGGCAAAAAACAAAGTAAAACAATGTCTATGAAACAAAACCGTGGCAATGACAAAAACAGGGCAATGAAATCAGGGAAAAATGCTTGGTAGAGTCTGCTAGAGCAAAACAATACTTC